>OX578147.1:62805260-62807760 GCA_951213105.1 Amaurobius ferox
GTTCATGAAGGATTTCCACTTCTTGTTCGGGAGAGAGATGTCACTTCCTATTCAAAAATTTATATTTTCATTTCAACATCTGTTTTTCAGTCTTTGCTTTAGGTACAGCTTAGTTGAAGACTGATATAGATTAAATATTGAATTCCGGAGGGATTGGTAGGGTTCACTAAGGATTTCCTGGTCTGAATATGTAACTTCTGGTTTGTCCAATAATTCATATGACTGCATGAAATAAGTGTGCTGAAAGTATAGAAATACTTAACAGTTATTTCGAAATTGAAGTGTATGCATCACTTTCCATTGCATAAAGGCTTTTTCATATTTTTTTAATTTTTTGTATTAAAAATTTCAATTTTGCCAAACTTAGATGTAAAAATAATTGTAAAATATATTACTAATTTGAATGAACGATTGCACGTACGTAAGTTGCTGGAAATGTAATTGGCCAGGGAATTTTTAAATGCAAAGTGCAATTAATTTTGATATTTGTTTACCATATTTAAATTAGGAAATATTTTTATTTATTTTCCAATAACATTTAAAATTTTTCAATTTAATAATAAAATATTTAAAATTAAAATAATTTAAAAGTATAAAAGCATTAAAACTTTACCCGTTTTTAAATTTTTAAGAAAATTTACTTGAAACTATCACGTGGTAGAACCCCAAGGGTTCCGCAGAACAAACACATCTTGAAAAACGCTGCATTATCCTACGTGTGTCGAAAAAGCAACATTGCTCCCACAAACTGAAAAATGTCAAGCAAATTTCCTTAAAATGTTACAAATTTTGCATTTTAAAATGACAAATATTTTATTATTTCCTCCTATCAAATAATCTTCAAATTTCGTTACGGATTATTGTACTATATAAGAATTGAATATTATACGGATTCTACACATATATTTTCTACGAAATTAGAATCGTTTCATTCAAATAATAAATTATATGCATGTGTGTCGAACATTTCTTTAACTAATTTCAAACAATCCGTATGCAGTACACAAAGTTTTTAAATACATGTATTTTAATAGTATTACTTGAAAACCACATTAGTCGGATTGTTATTTGATTTATAAATAATCAAACCAGTGTTTGAAATACTACTGTATATTTTGATAAGTTTCTCATACGCAATCTGATATGCAATCAAATTATGAACAATATTCTTTATTAAACAATTCGTCTTTCCCATCCAATTGCACGTGTAGCGAGAATAAACCAGAACTGGCGATAAAGCGACGTTTGGCATGAGAGATTACTTCTGAAATTGTTGAATCGGTTACACTCTGGCTTATCGCGCCCAGGAATGCTGTATACAGCACCCGTATGGGGATATGCCTGTAAAACTACAATAAACTTACTAGAGACAAAACAAAATAAAACCCTACAGATTATCAGGAAAGCTCCCAGGTAACTTAAGAAACTCGGTAATTAGGAATGACTTCAAAATAAAAACTGTTAGAGCCCAAATTAAAAAGATAGCGCTTAAATTCCACAAAAATCTGCCATCTGTTCCAAATGAACTATTATTCAATCTGCATAACTATGATAATCCAGAAGGCCAAATCTCGTAAGAGACCCAGCGCGGTTCTAAAAATCGATAATCGGAATTAAAAAATCCCACCTCAAATATCTGAAATTAAATAAAAACTGCGATGCATTTTTTCTACAAAAATGTTCTTAAACCATAAACTGCCAAATTGCTAGGAAACCCTTAGATCTGCATCAAGCCCCCAAAATTGCTTAAACTCTAAATGTGCAACAAACTAACACACTGGGAGCTAGGCCAAATAAAATAGGGTAGTAAATAAAAACGTCGAACCTCCAATTAGGGTCACTGAATTAATGTCACAGTTTGACAATAAGAACCACATACTGAAACTGGAGATTAAAGGCGCTTCGCGCCTGGTGCTCTGTCCTGTACGACACTCGTATCTCGCGCCATTTCCTCTTTTGAACTTTGGGTGTGTTGGTTCTCTTGCACTGACGAAGGGGTGGTCCAGAGGCGAGCGGCCAGTGTGTATACCAAGCCAGCCCATCCGCTCACCATTACACGCGGATATTGGCTGGCTTTCGGAGCGATCGCCAAATGTATCACGTGACGAGCGGAGAGACATTCCTTCTCAAGGTTATTTCGGAGCAAAACACGTGATATTTCTCCTCTTCTATAACGTGGAGGAGGGTGGGCGCGGGTACAAGTGCAAAAAAATGTGAATGAATGATTCAATATACTTCGGATTTGATTAATTTAATGCATGAAAGACTTCTCATTTACGTTCAAGTCATAACTGAATACTTTGTTAAAGTTATAGCTCTAAGGCAATGGATTGATTTTTACTTTCATATATATGGGCGAAAATTTGAATTCCAGTTTTTGTCGGGAGAGCACCTTTCAAGTAACCTTGACCACGAATCAGACGTTTTTAAAGTCATGCATGTATGTGTTTGATGTGTGTGCGTACGAGTGTGTGTCGGTAAGTCTGTGGAGATGATATCT
>OX578147.1:62812760-62835260 GCA_951213105.1 Amaurobius ferox
GTTAACCATTGATGGGTCCTGCGACCTTAATTTCGTAATTATTTCATTTCCTGTGTTTGAGCTGTACGTATATTTAATTTCGATAAAAACAGTCACTTCCTTCATGGTGATTCGTATTTTTTACATAAGAGTGTACAAAATGATTATACAAATCATGTTTCCCAGTAACTGAAATGAACTAGATCAACGAGAGTAATATTAACATATTTACCGTATGATATTATATATGAAAAGGGAAAATATTTCCCAATAGTTAACATTTTTTTATTTTATATAATTTTTCTATAAATATTTTTGTAAAATAGTAATATTTCAGAAACGATTAAATGACAGCTTTCCAAAATTTATGTTAATCGCTTTCTAATAAAACATAACATAAGAGATGTTTATTTACACAGCGTAATTGAAGGTTCAGTTGTTTTGATGAAGTTTTCAAAATTTCCTTCGTACATTTTGGGCTGTTCAGAAAATTCGAAATGCATCAATAAGCTGCTTGTATGTACTGATCGTAATTTTTGTATCAAATTTCGTTTGAAACGCTGAATTCATTCGTGAAATATTGCCACCATAATCTCACAGACAAAGACACACACACACACACACACACACACACACGAGCATCACTTCAAAAACGTCCGATTCTAATTCGAGGATGATTGAAACGGATTCCTCCGTCGAAAACTCGAATTCGAATTTTCGATCCCGTCACAATACTTTCCCTATACATTATACTGTGTATGAAGGGAAAGTAAAAATTGCAAATGATTTTTTTATAATTTTAGCCCCTCTCTTTGAAAGGCTTAAATACTAGTCTTAAATATAAGCAGAATGATTATTGTTTATTATTCTATAAAAGTATAGCATATTTCTTAATATATAAAAATAAAAGCAGCAAAAATGATGGTAACAAAAGACTTAAAGGAGAGCAAAATTTGCTCGTGAGACTTATCAAATATCGCGATGAAAGAAACCAGATAAGGCAATAATAATGTTTTCAGTTATCTAATATGTTTATCCAGAGTGGTTCAATAGGGTTTCATGGTAATATGTCACTTCCTTATGCACTTTGTGATATTTATATAAGGGGAACTTCCACCTTCTTTATAATGTAGCATTTGTAAAGTGGATATAGGTAACTAAAGAATTAAAAGGGACAATGATTTATAATAATAGACTCAAAGTTATAAAATTCTGATTATGTGTTGGTTTGAACCGCGTTGGTTCCAATAACTGAGGGACCAACTGAGTCACTTTGCTGATGAGATTTAATTTATACACGGATAAAAATTATACAAAAATTAAAAAAAATTATATATTTTAGTTTTTTGTATAATCTCCACAGTATTTTCATTTAACAATGTCCAGGTACTTGATGCATCTGTGAGACCAGAAATTGTTCTCACATGAGACACTTTTATATGAGTATTTATGGTGCCTAGAACGGCAAACAAAGCTATAGTCTGGGTAACGCCGGGGTTTATGACAGCGTGAACTTTAAGGTCAAAAATACTATAAATTTAGGGATGCCAGACCAGAGGGGCTAAGAGAGGGGCCTTGCTTAATGTGAAATGATGCCATTAGGTTAAGAAGAACCAATGAGCGCCAAGGAGAAGAAGGGCGGAGCTACCCCCCCCCCCCCCGCGCCGAGAGAACCACAGCAGACGAAAGAAAACGAGTTCAAGTGTAGACGAAATGAGATGTAGAGAACAAGAAGCAGAGATGGAGATCAGACATGAAAAGTAAAACGATCGCGATTTTGACTAGAGCACGGGTAGAGATGCATAAAAAAACCAACAGATTTGTAGAGTGTCCCGTAGAGGTTCCAAATTGTTGGAGGTAGATCAAATGGCGAGTGCATTAAAAATACGAGGAGGAGCCACACACCACAGAGTTATGGGCGCGGTAGCCCATTGGTTAGCGCGCTGGAGTTGCACTCGGTAGGCCCGGGTTCGATTCCAGCCACTGCCAAAACTGCCGCCGTGTTCATGCGGAGTACGATCACGTTAAACATGTGGGTCCGAAAGTCCTTCCGAGAGGTTGGTGGTAGGGGAAGGAGGGTACGGTCCCTGTGGATGCCTCCCCCACTGGGTTCCGGTCTAAATTGGGTGGCACTTCCCGACCGTCCAAACAGTTACCTTACACCTTTCTGGTAGATCGGACGGTCTGGGTTTCAACACCACAGAGTTATGGCTGTATAAGACTGATGCAAGCCTTTAAGAGATGATAAGCCCAAGACTAAACTGGAAGGTATGTGCTCAGATTATCACAGGTTCTAGACACTATCGTAAATCTAGTAATTCCGGTCGCATATGTCCCTTCGCTAAAATAATTAATGAAAATTGATGTTATTGATAAATTGATGTTGTTAATAAATGATATTGTTTAAGTTTAAATAGTATAATCTTTTCATATTAATTAATAATTCTTTTCAGGACTTTCACAAAAGATAAAAATAATTGGAGGGTTTATTGCGACACAACAACGAGCAATGTACGTTTAATGTTAATTCCACTATATATGAATTTACGGCAATGTTAATGTGATTAAAAATAATGAATTTAATAATTAAGAGTGTTACTTCAAACTTAAGTTTCTTTTAGTTTCTTATCGTCACAGCATCATAATTCGCCTGTATATCGGCCAGACTTATGAGCCATTTAGCCGTCACATGACGTTACCCCGGTGCACCAGAGCTGGGAGCTCACTGCACCCAACACGCAGGTGGGACTCGAACCCACAACCCGGTAGCTAAGCAAGCACGAGAAAACGCTTGCCTTGATCCCTCCTCCACAGTATATAGCAAAAGTCACGTATTTCACATATTAGATTATTTTAACCTAATATCAGCTAAATATTTTATATTATGTTTTATCAATTAATTACCTTCTAACCTATATGACACGAAATGAGTGAGATAACTTTTCATTTAACACAGACAAAAAATGGAAAACATTTTAACGGATGAATAGGTGACATATTTAATGTTAATTTTTAGGTCATGCATCACACAAAAACACCATTAGAGATATTTCTCCCCTTTGCTTATTCCATTCCGTTACGGTATAAGTCATTAATCAATGTGACTGCCACAGTGACTCTATTTTGCCAAAATGGAAAAGGGATTTGTGCATGGAATATTAATGTATTTTCAATAAAAGAGTTTAGTTGGTATGCACGTGACAGAGACTCTTTTCATAAATATTTACAGTATGCTGTATAGATTCATTTCAAGTTACTGCATATGGAATTATTTTAACATCATAGTTACAAAACACGCCAGTTGGAGGCGCTTATGTCCACACATGGGATTTCTCGCAATTGAATATGATTTTTGTATGGATGTTTTAATCCATTTGAAAATTTTTGAATTATACATCTATATGAATAAAATTGGAAATATATCTGTTTGTTTATCTAATCATCACAGGAGAACGGTTGAACAGAATTTGATAAAATTTTGTGTATAGCCTTAAAATAGCCCCACGTATAATTTAGTCTATGTTTCTAGTTTCTAAGACCAGGAGTTGTCGAGATATTTATGAAAAATGAAACTTTCATTTGTCTCATCATCACGGGAAAACAGCTGAACCGAATTTAATAACATTTTGTGGGTAGACTTGAAAATGACCCACTTAAAATTTAGTCTGTTTCGAGTTTCTAAGACCAGGGGATGTTGAGGAATTAATGGAAAACGAAACTTTTCATAGGAGTTCTACTATCTAACTCCGTGGTTCATCCAGACGATAAATGTTGGAAATCGCTGGTTTAAACCGTGAAAGTGAATTAAAACTGTATCTCTGGGTTTGGTCAAGTTAATCAGTCACATTTTGAAAACATGAATTGTTTGAAAACATGAATGTTTGAAACATGAAATTAAATGAAAATTATATCAACATGATTTATTGTTCACAGACCCTTACTCAACAATGAAAAGTATTTAGAAATAATAAATAAGAAAGATCAATCATGCATAAAGCATTGATTGTGAAACACTTTCCAACTTCAATGCAATTTCACATAAACATCTCTAAAATGCGATACATTCCTCGGTAATACTTTTTAAATTATCACAATACTAAATTAATTCATTATATTTGAAAACTTGTAACTTCATCCAAAAAAATTAACTTCATTCAAATGACGGCAATGAAATATACATTGCCCGGTTTGAACATCTCTAAAATGCAATACATTCCTCGGTAATATTTTTAAAATTATCATAATACTGCAATAATTTATTATATTTGAAAACTTCATCGAAAACATATGAACTTTATTCAAATGACGTCATCGAAATATAAATCGCCCGGATCTCTCTATAAAAGCAGCATTCCATTCACAAACATTTTTCCACTCTTATCATTCTTCACAATACAACAATAATTTATTTATTTTTTTTTTTTTAAACTTAAAACCATGGAGGTACAAGTAATTTAACTTTATGCTTAAAACTTCATCGAACAATCGTCTTCTTCTCCGTTGTTGTTGTTGTTGTTGAGACCCAGACCGTCCAACCTACCAGAAAGGTGTTAGGCAACCGTTTGGACGGCCGGGAAGTGCCACTCAATTTAGACCGGAACCCAGTGGGGGAGTCTTCTTCTCTGTGTAAACGCAATGGACATTTCAACTATAACGCAGACTCCATGAGCTAAACAATGTTGCGTTAAAGAAATACAGCAATTTTTATACAACACATTCTATATCTTTTGGTGTTTACGTTCTCCATAAGTGAAAATTAGGCTTTGTTATAGAAATAATCAAAGTTTGCTGATCATTTAAACTCAAATTTTTTGTAATTGCGTTATTTCAGTATGTAGATACGCAGAATTTAAGCAAAAATAAAGCGATTATAGGACCGATACAACACTAAATATGAATTAAAAAGAACTTTAAAAATCACGATTTTGATACAAGATGGATACCATATTTTATTTTGAAGTGGGTCACGCCATCACTTCATGGGCGCGGTAGCCCACTGGTTAGCGCGCTGGAGTTGCACTCGGTAGGCCCGGGTTCGATTCCAGCCACTGCCAAAACTACCGCCGTGTTCATGCGGAGTACGATCACGTTAAACATGTGGGTCCGAAAGTCCTTCCGAGAGGTTGGTGGTAGGGGAAGGAGGGTACGGTCCCTGTGGATGCCTCCCCCACTGGGTTCCGGTCTAAATTGGGTGGCACTTCCCGACCGTCCAAACAGTTACCTTACACCTTTCTGGTAGGTCGGACGGTCTGGGTTTCAACAACAACAACGCCATCACTTCATGCAATGGTCAGGTGATCTCTTCATATAAAGGGTGTAATTATTATTTTAATTCTTATTTAAAAAACTACCGAATATATTTTGCTGAAATTTTTTTTATATATTTTATGGAATAATTTGAATATTTCCTAAAACTTTCGAAGCAATTTGTCAATTTTAAATTTGCTTAAAAATCTTTGAAATATTATGTCCCATAGGTTTCAATGTATTTCATTTATTCAACACGGGTTCAATCCAAAACTAATTGGGTGATATTATTTATTTATATTCCCATAGGTCCCACAGACCAGCTGAACAACATACTAAAATGTCATGTTGATAAAGTCATTTTTACGTCAATTATCGCGCTAACGGACAGACAGACAGACAGGATGAACAAAGTCAGAAACACTTTTCAACTATGTTGTAAAGTGTTAATACATGGATATAAAAATGTATCTTATAAATGAGCAGTTTGATTTTTTTAATTATATAATGACGGACTGCGTACATCACTTTCATTTATTTTGGCAATGTGTTTCCAAACATATATATTGTGTTTAGCCAATAAACCTATATATTGTGTTTAGCCAATAAACTCATTTAGAAGATTGTTGAAAGAGAATAATATGCAAATGGGATCAGGATGTTTTATTCTTTAGGTCTGCAAATTCAGATCTACGAATTTGGCGGGATATCGCTAAGTTGGAAACGTTTCTTAAACGTTGCCAAATTGACGAAAACGTCTATAAATTGATAAAAACGAAGCTAAATCAATGAAATTTTATTTTTTTGTTGGGAAAGTTTACTGAAATGACGTTTAGGTAGTATTTGTCTCTCAGTCTAACCGTCCTACATAGTAACACATTTAGCGAATTTTCAAAATGTCACCAAATTGAATAAAATGTTTGTAAATCCATACAAAAAACTTGAAATTGATAAAATTGCGCTAAATAAAAGAAATGAATTGTGTTTTGTTAAAGGATACTATTGTGATGATGTTCCATCAATTTTTCGCCAAGTGGGACTGTCAGTTCTACAGGCCAACTTGGCGATAAATTTGGCAATTTTTTAAAATGTCGCTAAATTGACGAAAATGTCATCAAACCTTCTATAGAGATAGCATTATTCACAAGATATATTTTCCACCAATTTATTTGAAGAAAATGATATCACGTCGCTTAGCAACGGTTTTAAATCCAATGTATTTATGCAGCAGATGATTTTTATTAAAACTTTTCCGATTTGAATAATAAAGATACGAATATAAAATACATTTTATTGACATTGCAATTTTGACTGGATATTATCAATTACGGTCTTCAGGTTTAAACACTATTATTATTGATATTTTCTGGGATTATTGATTGAGTGATTATTGATATTTTCAAATTATTATGCCTTTATTTTAATATGTCTCAAAGTGTTGAAACTCATATAGTGTACGCTGTACGAGTAATCTTCTAAAATTGCACTCTTCTTATCTACAAGAATATAACTAGTACAAGAATGTAGGCATATATTTAGATATATATCGTCATATATTGGAATCAATTACGGCTTTCTGGTATAAAGATTACTAGGATGATTGATATTTTCAAATTATTACGCTATCTTTTTCATTTTGGCTAAGATATTTGAGACTCATATTGTAATACTTGTAATCTTCTACTAACACTTGCACATATCTTCTAATCTACGACATATGTAGTACGATTATATCTTCCCATGCAATTTTTAACGCTTTCATTTTGGCATACATTGGAATCAGGTCTTCAGGCTTAAATGTTTACGGTGGTTTTGATATTTTCAATTTATGCGCGTAATCTACTAATTCAGGGTATAACTTCTAATTTTCGCGTATATAAGTAGTACGGGTCCCATACAATTTTAACGTTTTTATTTTGCATATATTGATTCAATTTCGTATTTTTTGTAAATTTGATTACAAAAGAGACCTGAAATATGTATTCTTCAGATCTGCCAGTGAAGATAATTTTCTATAACGGGAACAGAAATTCTTAAACAATTTTAAGAGCATTAAATTAAATATTTTAACGGAATATTTTGATTAACTATGACATTCATTATATGTTAGGAATTTGAACATGATTGTGAATTTTAAGTTTCTTTATATTATATACTCGTACAAAAAACGGTATGCTGCTAGCTGCAAATAAAAGTATTTGAAATTCAGCACCTGGTGTAATTAACACTTTATTTTCAAACTAGAATTTTATATGAAATATGCTTTTCACATGTGCGTTCGTGAATTAAGACGTTTAATATACAGGTTGGTAAATACTGTAATTTTGTAACTAGTCTGTAATTTTTGCTGTAATTTAAACGCGAAAGTTTCGCAAATAGATAGGTCGCGAGAACAGTATATTACCACTCAAAATGATAAAGTATGTTATGAGTGATCAAAAGTTTATATGTGCGCGATAATTTCATTTACTTTTGAAATATATTAAAAAACATACGCAAATGAAAAGCTCTTTAGTTCCGAGAGAACAGAATGCATAAATCCTTCTATTTCGATGATGATATTTGTGGGACGTGGATTTTAAAGAGTTAAGTTTAAAGATTATGTTAATATTAATTGTTTATTAATCATTGAAAACATGGCCGTTGATCTCATAACGTGGAATTAACATTTAAACGTACATCGTTCGTTGTTGTGCCGCAATAACCCTCCAATGATTTTTACCTTTTGTGTAAGTCCTGAAAAGAATTATTAATTAATATTAAAAAGATTAGACTATTTAAAACTTAAACAATATCATTTATTAACAACATCAATTTGTCATCAACAACAATTTATCATTTATATCATTTCTCATTTATTATTAATTTTCATTTAATATTTTAGCTGGGGGATATACGTCCAGCAATATTATATTTCGATAATTTCTATGACCTGGGGAAATGAGCACATACCTTACAGTTTAATCTTCGGCTGATCACGCTGAGTCTTGCATCCGTCTTATTGCTGACCGTACGGCCACAACTCTTTCGTGTGTGGCTTGCATCTCGTACTTATAGTCAACTGCAAAACCTGCTGCAACAACACCTCGAATGAAACTTCTTTCAACAACACATTTCGTGTCAGACTTACTTCTGCAACATTTCGTATCAAAGTTACTTCTACCACATTTTGTATCCGAGTTACTTCTGCAACATTTTGTATCCAAGTTCCTTCTACCACATTTTGTATCAGAGTCACTGCAACCACAATCTGGATCCGATTGACTTGTGGTTCCTTCGGCGGGGGGGGGGGGAGGTACCTCCACCCTTCTTCTCCTTGGTGCTCATTGGTTCTTCTGAACCCAATGGCATCACTTGACATTTATCAAGGCCCCCTCTCATCCCCTTTGGCCTGGGACACCCAAATTTTATAGTATTTGACCTAAAAGTTCACGTTGTTGTAAACATCGGCGCCAGCCAGACTCGAGCTTTGTTAGTCGTTCTATGTACCATAAATATTGCAATAAAAATGCCTCAATGAGGACATATTCTGGCCTCACAATATTATCACTGTTGCTTAGAGAATGATTTAGTGAGTTTCAGTGAGTAGCTGAGTAATTTCATTTTCATGTTCGCGTACATGACTGTACAGGAAGGAGGTTGGAGACAGCACCTCAAGCCCAGAGAAACAAGTGAAGATACATTACTACATCCAGTTTATCCGGTACGGCTATGGTTTCCAGAAGTATTCCGGTTTCATAAGGCTTCGAAAACCCAGACCACCCGACTCGCCCTAGGTCACGAGCAGCAATTTGAGTGGCCAGGAACAAGTTCCATAAGGCATGTCCGTTTTTGTAAGTCGTATTCGTTGCCGTGTCCGACGCAAGTCCGTTAGAGCAGTATATACCTCAAACGATAACTCAGACTGAAAAATGTAAATACACAACAAATGCTACAATAGTTATGTCCTTTGCCTCAGTTCATACGTACATGTGGATTTCGTGAGTTTGTATTTACAGTGCATATTGCAAGTATGACAATAATCTGCCACTATCAATGGAAACCGCAGTTTTAAAAATTCAAAGTTTCATTCAAGAAATAGTAACCCGTCATTTTCAATTTTCTTTTGTAAATGAAAATTTGGCTTAACGCTTTCTCGGAGTTTTTAAAATGATGTAAACAGGTTTGACGATTGCAGCAGACACGCTTCATGAACACTTGCTACAAGTTACGAATCACACTGATTGTTGCCGCATATATATATATATATATATATATATATATATATATATATATATATATATATATATATATATATATATATATATATGTGTGTGTGTGTGTGTGTGTGTGTGTGTGTGTGTTTGTTTACGTCTTTGGTCTGAAGTTTTTATATACAACTATTGTATAATGTTAAATTATGTAATTGTTCCCAATTCTGTATCATTCTAGTTTCTAAAATATTGCAATCTGAATAGCGCACATAAGCAACAAATACAAGTTTTCATAAATTTCAGATGGAGTCTTCGTCGTCGTATAATAATTTAAAGTTGCGTCAATTCGGAAAAAAATGGGTACCATTTGGTTTAATTAAAAGCCTTAAAACTTTTGTTAAGCAGCTTAGTAAAGGGAGAGTAATATATTTCTGACAATTTCACAGATTCACCCTCATAAAGAAAGACAGATAAAAATCTGCATATTGCATGTACAAAAATAATAAAATTTTCAATTTAGCATAAAATTATTTCTGAAATGAAAAGCTACTTATATTGTATGAGGAGAATGGAATATACGGTAACTAGCATAACATTTCTGGTATTGGTCTTCTTTTGCAGAACAATGTAAATTCAATTTCATTGGGTGCAATTTAATTTTAGTTTCAAATTAATTGGAGCTTATAAACCCCAATTAAATTGAAACCTGCATTATAGTACCATAAATAAATCATTTAAAATGTAATAGCAAATCACTGTACTACAGCTCTTTTTTTATATCATAATTTGGAATGTGCGTTAACATAAATGTTTGTAATTTTTAAAGCAAATATATTAAAGGTATCAGTTGGTATTTAACACTAAAATATACCCTTTTTCTGAGGAAGAGAAAAAGAATAGCCCAACGAACAAAAGCAGAAAATTATATGTTTCTGAAAAAATGTTATATAATCCATATACGTTGCTTTTTAGTAGCAAAATTTATACCACGCAATAGCTTTTACATAAAAGTTTACTGAAAATACATATTTCTCAGGATCTACCATTGAGAGAGAGAGAGAGAGAGAGAGAGAGAAAGAGAGAGAGATTTGGACTTCTGGTTCATTTACCATTTCCAGTTCAAACATTTTCCTTTTACTTAATACGTTACTAACTCTACATAAAACTCAGATAATAATTGATAAGAATTAAAAATCAAATTCTGGAGAAGTTACGGGTTTTACTAAGGATTCTCACTTCCTGTTCCGGAGAAGACAATTTTGAACTTCTGGAATTCTGGAAATTCGTAAGACTGTACATGCAAAAAGGAAAAACAAATGAAATATATATATATATATATATATATATATATATATATATATATATATATTCATACTTATGTATGCTTACGTTTTCTTCATCTGATTACTTTTGTATTATATATATATATATATATATATATATATATATATATATATATATATATATATATATATATATATATATATATATATATATATATGTATATATATAATGATAGAATAGATTGAAATAATATAGCATCTGAGTATAAATACAATAAATGCATTACTAATAATTTAAAAAGCCGAAATTAAAACAATATTGAAATAAAAGTGAACATTCTTATCATCTACTTTTACGGAAGAAGTATGTCAGACAAATAAGCACTATGGCTTTCCAATTTGTAAAATATAGAGACGCTACAGTCATGGGGAGAACAAAAATAATACAGTGCAATTTCATTCAGTCATCAAACAGTGAAGAATAATCATAAATCAATAGTGAGATTGTAAAAATATAAACACTGAAAATGACGACGCAATAAAGCCTAATATGTAAAAACGCACTAGGCTAAAAATTGAGATCATTATGATGGGCTATTCATCAAGGCCCAGCATCTAATCATAATGTCCAAGAAAAAAGCTTGTTTCTGAAATTGGAGATTGATAATATTTATAAACTCAAATTGCTGAACAAACGTAAAGATTGAAATATAAAAAAAGGGAATCACAGAAATTCTACCTGACAAAATACGCCACGTGGTCACACTCAAAGGGATAAATAATATGTCACAAGTCATCTGTTGCCATTCGCAAGAGATAAAATTAGAAATCAACTGAAGATCAACTATCCATTCGTGAGAAAAAATGACGATGTTGCCAATAGGTATAACATGTTAAAATTTCGCCTATCAATACTACGTGAAAAAAAGTATGTGGAAATAAGCGAATGCACGGAGTCTAATGTCCAAGTTTGTACTTTGTAATGCAAATGCAATATAATGATAATTATAAGATAATACATGATACTAAGCATGACATATGTATTTATACATATTCATCTAATTTAAACTTTTAACTACACCCTTAACTAAATATACTAGATAATTATATAATTTACTAGTATTTTTAAGATTATTAATGTGCAAAGCATGAGATGTTTTTATCAGATAATCTAAAAATTTATAAAAGTTGATTAAGAATAATATTTATAAACAATTGAATAGCGTCACAGGAATTAAATAGCAATATTTTATTAATATTAAAATGAAAATTGTATTTTTTGTCATACCTACCTATCCCGCTATGTGATTCAATAACTAGATTTAAATCAAAAAAATTAACTCTATTACTAATAGATGGTCTATTTGGCAATAATTCCAAATTATCCGGATAGAAATCTATATCTATGGAATTTTTTTAAGCAAAAGCTAAGCATATCAGATCATCAACATATTTGTAAATTTTATAATCAATAGAAGTAAAAGAATTTTTATAATGGTAAAGGTATAAATCAGCTAATATACTGCTACTGCAATCTCCTTGTGCGACTCCAAGTACGTGTAAGTATAATTTATTAGCTTGAAAAATATAATTATTGAGCTAGTACAAAGTGGAGAAGTTTGGGACAATTTTGAAATTTAATAATATTAGAAGGCTAAGATATATAAGGTAAAATGTTTAGGATATAAAGGTATGAGTATGGGATATGAATGGGATATTCCAAGAATTCAAAACCCACCGAGCACTACCGGAGTTTAAATACGATTTTCCAAATTTTAACCATGTTCATGGAGAAAACTAAATTATATATTCATTTATTATTGCTAAATTCTAAACCTTTCATTATATTCAACAATTTGGTATAACAAATTTGAAATTAAAATTTAATTTCCCGTCCATAGAAATTTCGTAGACTCAGCCGTTATAAACGTATGATATATTCATGTGTTAAAATTCAATAAATATATTCAACAATGCCTTTAGGAAAACACAGACGATTTGAAGAGAATTATTCAAATTTATTCATTTTTGATAAATTTTTCACCTTATTCGAGATTTAATAAACGATGAAAGACCAATATTTGCATATGTAAAAAGTTGGATTTCAGCAATTTGAGTTCCGTTCCCTAAATGATTTTATTTATATTTTTGTATGCATAAAAGTTTATTTATTTTACTGGTACCGGTAAGTACAATGAATATTTCTTATTGAGTCAAATTTTGTATTCAAACTATTTTATTTGATTTTCAACAGATTCCTCCGAAATTATGAATTTTTACTATTATGGTTAAGTAATTAATATACGTATAACTCATTTAAAATTAAATTCATATTTTCCACTTAATTTTCTTTTTCATAAATAAATATGAATTCTGTTAATCATGTGCCAATACAGATTTATTGAACAGCCTGGTTTCTATTGTAGTATTTTTCTGTGATGGACAAAATAATGCAAATTATATAATATGAAAATTATAAAAAAATATATCTGTAATTGAAATATATCCCAAATTACACAATGAGTTTTGATGAATATTTTCAAGCCACAAAATTAATTCCAGGAAACATTTTGATGTAATTTTTATCACCTTACAGCAAAATTTGGAATAACGAAAATTATTAAGATGTTTATTTTTACCTGCTTATCTGTCATAACCCCTTGCAATTCGAAAACGTTTCAATGGATTGATGTAATTTTATTAACTGGTTTGTTACTCTGAATAAAGTGGAAATTTGTGACAAAAAATTTATTCCGCTTTTGCCAGATTTAATATATAAGACTGTAATCCAAATATCTTCAGATATGCGGAATTTTTTCTCGATAAAAATTTTCAAACACTGAGACAAAATCCAGGAAATATATTAATGCAAATTTAATCCTTCCATACCTCCCCTGAGGAATAACACAATTTTAATGCATGTTTTCTTGTTCTGTAAAGACCATTAATAATTCAACAACGTGTCAGCCGATTTATATAAATTTATTAGTCTTGTAAGCTCAATAGAAAGCAAACAAGAAAGATCAATCATGCTTAAAGCATAGATTATGAAACACTTTCCAACTTCAATGCAATTTTATTTAAACAAGACTAAAATGTAATACATTCCTCGGTAATATTTTAAAACTTATCACAATGCTACATTAATTTATTATATTTGAAAACTTTCATCGAAAAAATCATTCATCGAAAAAAATGAACTTCATCCAAATGACGGCATTGAAATATAAATTGCCTGATTTAAACATATCTAAAATGCGATACATTTCCCGGTAATATTTTTAAAACTATCATAATACTACGATAATTTATTATATTTGAAAACTTCATCGAAAGCAACTGAAATTCATTCAAATGACGTCATAGAAAAAATAACACGCCTGGATTTCTCTATAAAAACAGCATTTCATTCATAACATTTTCCCATTCATTTCCTTCATCACAATACTAAAATAATTTATTTTATTTAAAAATTAAGACCATGGAGCTACAAGTAATTAAACTCTATGCTTAAAACTTCATCGAAAATATCGTCCTTCTCTTTGTAAAATCAATGAATATTTCATTCATATCAGCTATGCAGACTCCATGGGCTAAATAACTTTGTGTTATAGAAATACAGCAATTCTAATACAACTCATTTTACATATTTTGCTGTTTACATTATTCATAAGTGAAAAATAGGCTTCGTTGTAGAAATAATCAAATTTGGATGATCATTTAAACTCAAATATATTGTAATTGCTTTGTTTCAGTATGTAGATGCACATAATTTAAGCAAAAAAAAGTGGTTTTAGGACGAATACAACACTCAATATGAATTAAAAAGAGCTTAAAGAATCACGATTTTGAGACAAGATGGATGCCATATATAATTTTGAATTGGGTCATGTGATTTTTTCATATCAGGGTCACGTGATCGCTTCATATAAGAGGTGTAATTATTATTTTAATATTTATTTAAAAAACTACTGAATATATTTCGCTGAAAAATTTTTATATATTTTATGGAACAATTTGAATATTACCTAAAATTTTCGAAGCAATTTGGGAATTTGAAATCCGCTTAAAAAATGTTTGAAAAATTAGGTCCCATAGGGCTTAATGTATTTCATTTTTTCAACCCGGGTTCATTCCAAAACTAATTGGGTGATATTATTCATTTATATTCCCATAGATCCTACAGACCGTCTGAACAGCATACTAAAATTTCATTTTGATTAAGTCATTTTTACGGCAGTTATCGTGTTAATGGACAGACAGACAGACAGAATAAACAAAGTCATAAACAATTTTCAACTTTGTTTTAAAGTGTTAATGATTGGCTAAATGCTTAGCTTAAATTGTACGGTATCAAATGCATTTCAATATTAAACCAGGCAACATCGTGTATTCCTGCCATTATTAAATAATTACTCCAGAACTTAAAAGTATCCACTAATTTCATCAACAATAGATAGTTCTTGAAGTTTGTGTAGTTTTCGGAATAGTTTTATCATTATTAGGAGACGGTCGAAATTCACATCTGACGGAAAAATGGGTGCTCTTCTGCTTTCTGGATCAAAATGAGAAATTCCTTCGGTATTGAATAGAATCGAAGAATTTGAGAGTTGTTGCATTTAAGAAATAAGTTTCCTCTTAGACTTTGTGTAATATTTCCAACTACTTAATTTAAAAGAAAATTTAAGGAAATTAATATATGGATAAATAAAAAAAATTTAAAATTGATATATATATATATATATATATATATATATATATATATATATATATATATATATATATATATATATATATATATATATATATATATATATATATATATATATATATATATATATATATATATATACATATATATATATATATATATATATTCGTTGCGTATATATGCAGATTTTAGTTGATGTTACCTTCTGCCAGGTTAACACAGATTAAAAGCATTAGACGCATTTCGATATCTTTTCAAATACTTACTTATTTTAATGTCCAAGTCCTCCAATGCTTTTAAGAATTTGTGGTTGTTGTATAATAAAATATCAACATACATTCAATCACTTATCAAATATTCAAAACGCCAGTTTCAGTACGAATATTCAAGCATCCGGCAGATTTTGCAATCGGACGTCAAATTACTGCCTTCTGTCTATTCGTAGTGTCTATTCGTAGCCTGGCTTTCAAAGGCATTGCTATTCAACGCAGCAAATGCTTCACTCTCCAAATGAACTGTATCTGGGCCAGGAAACGGTTTCTTAGATTTCACAACATGTAGCACAAAGGTAGACCAATTGCATTTATTCCAAATTTTCCAAGAAGACAACACTTTTATCAGAGACAATGTCAGTTTTTGACATTCTACAATAAATAAACCGGATGCCAATGCAAAATACTGTGTAAATAAGATGTAGTAATCAGATTCTTGCTTCGGAAATCACTGGAGTGCTTTGTGCAGTGCAAACAAGCCTGGGTCTTAATACCAAATGAGAGTGCTTAACCCTACCGCGCAACCAGAAAATGGCGAAACGGCAGTGTCCGGTATGACATCCCTTAACTGCCTTAAGATCGTGAACCAACGCAAGTAACATCGGTTCGTCATACCCTTTGCCTGGGATTTCGATTCTTTGAGCTTGTTCTTTTACTTCATGCAAAAATCTGATGTGGGCAACACATGACTTTCCCTATATAATGCAATGATGTTACTACTTTCACAGTAAAAAAATAGGTTTTTCTTATAGTAGATACTTATATTCTTTCCAAGATATTGAATTTTCGACAATTAGTCGTCATTTTCATTGATTTAGCTCTCATTTTAATCCATTTGGCGAGATTTTCGTTAATTTGCCAACATTTCAAAAAGTCGCCAAGTTGGCGACATTCCGCCAAATTCGTCGCCAAAATCTCGCCCAGCTTTACTGCCGGAGACATAAGTTATTCTTATAACAGATAAATGACTATTGGCGTTCAAATACAAAAGTATTACTCGAAGTAGCTTTCCTCATGAATGGAACCAGCTAGATCCACGAGAATGATGTCACCCAATTTATCGCATGGTATTACATGAGAAAAGTGAACATGTTTCTCAATAGGAAATATATATTTTATTTTATGACTTTTTGATAATTTTTTTGAAAAATGTGAAATATCTCAAGAACGGTTCATATTAGCGTTCTAAATTTTATGTTAATCGTTTTCTAATGAAAAATTACATAAGAAATGTCTATTTGCGTAACTTCATTAGTGGTTTTGATTTTTTGACGATATTTTCAAAATTTCATTTGAAAATTTAGGGGGCGGGGGGTCTGAACATTCGATTACGTTTAAAAACAATAGGCTTCCAGTGTTTACGGATTGTGATTTTTGTACCAAATTTCGTTCGAATTGGTCCATTCGTTCGTCAGTTATCGTCTCCACAGGCCCACTGACACACACACACACATACACACATACTTTCACACACACACACACACATACTTTCACACACACACACACGCACACATACTTTCACACACACACACAGACACCACTTCAAAAATGTTTGATTCGTGATCAGGGATGCTTGAAACGTGCTCTCCCATCGAAAACTCGAATTCGAATTTTTGACGAAAGAGCACGTTTCAAGCATCACTGATCACGAATCAAACATTTTTGAAGTGATGTCTGTGTGTGTGTCTGTGTGAATGTGTGTGTATGTGTGTGTGAGTGTGTGTGTGTGCGTATCAGTGAGTCTGTGGAGACGATACCTGACTAACGAATGCACCGATTCGAACGAAATTTTGTACAAAAATCACAATCCGTAAATACTGGAAGCCCATTGTTTTTATAAGCAATCGAAAGTTCAGAACCCCCTAAATTTTCGAGTAAAATTTTGAAAAAATCGTCAAAAAATCAAAACCGCTAATAAAGTTACGCAAATAGACATTTCTTATGTAATTTTCATTAGAAAACGATTGACATAAATTTTAGAACGCTAACATGAACCGTTCTCGAGATATTGCACATTTTTCAAATAAAATATCAAAAAGTCATATAAAATAAAAAAAAAAGATTTCCTATTGAGAAACATGTTCACTTTTCATTTGTAATACCATGCGATAAATTTTGTGACATCAGATCTAGCTCGTTCCATTTATGAAAAAAGATACTTTGAGTAATACTTTTGTATTTGAGCGCCAATAGTCATTTATCTGCGGTAAGAAGAACTTCGTCCATAACGCTTGACGAGATTTGGCGACGAATTTGGTGGAATGTCGCCAATTTGGCGACTTTTTAAAATGTTGCTACATTAATGAAAAACTCGCCAAATGGATAAAAATGACTCTAAATCAATGACGACTCATTGACGAAAATTCAATATCTTAGAAAGAATGTAAATAACTACTATAAAAATAATCTATTTTTTTTACTGTAAAAGTAATAAATTCATTGCATTATATAAGGAAAGTCATGTGCTGACCACATCAGTTTTTTTATTTTGTACTGTATGACTTATTAACACGTTCATCATGTGTTTTTCATGTAAAATATTTTATTTTTTCTGCATACCATTATTGGAATTTAGAAATACTATAAATACGTTGTTCTGCATAAAGGGTCAAATGTAATATAATGCTCATTCTAGGTAATCGGCAAAGTCTGTCATAATTCTCTATAATTCTAATTATAATTCTATTAAACATAATAGTAATAATTCTGTTGTAAAGAAAATAAGTAAATGTGGAAAAAATGAAATTATTTTTTCTCAATATTCTTTTGATGGAGTTTGCTCTAACAAATTATTTTCATTTTATTTTGTTGTTATAACAAATATTATGAAATGTGACCCCCTCCAAAAGATAAATTAAATAATTTTATATTTTTGAAACTGCATTTTTGTCTTTCCTTTACCCTTGCCCTAAATAGGAAAATATGCAGCAAATGCTTGTAAATAAGTGTGTGTAGGATTTCTTTTCTATAATATTTTTGCACTCTATGACGTATTGACCCGTTTATAATGGGTTTTCATATATATATATATTTTTTATTTTTTACAACAAAATATTAGTGAAATATAAAAGTAAAAATATTTTGTTCTAAATAAAGAGGGCAAATGGATCTTTGCGGTGATCCTTGGTAGTCGGCAAAGTTCAATAATTTCTACTATGAAAAAAACAACGAAATGTTAGATAAAATAAAAAAAAGTATTATTTTCAACATTCCTTTGATGGGGAATATTCTTGAAAATTATTTTCAAGTTGTTTTTTCTTTATAATAAAATTACAAAATGTTATATGTCGTACGGCGTGCACGACATTTTGTAATTTCAATTACGGATGCCAACCAAAATAATGAACTATCTAAATGCTGCAGAGGGAACCAATGACAACACATGCATACATAAATAGTGGTCATCCCCGTCTGCATCAACAACGAATGGTAGATGTGGTAGGAAACAATGGGGGAAAGAAAAAAACGCCCCAAAGCCGTATTCCAAAAAGTTCAGTCGACTTCAAATTTTCGAACGAGCTAACATCAGGTTTCTTGGTTTTTGTGAAAAAAGGTATATCGAACGTGAGCGATAAAATGGAAGCTTGTTGCAGTTATGAGATGTGCAACAGTTTCGTACATCATCGAGATTGCACGAATACGTACTTAACACAAAGAGTAGAGGTAAATCAACTTTCAATTTGTCACTAATTAGCACAGAAGGCACACTTTTATCGATTATGCAAATAATGAACAGTCAGTTCGTAAGAGTAGATTATATTAACGAGTTCTTAGATATTGAGCTAAAAGAACTATTTTGAGTGTCGATTGATTAAAAGAAACTGTTTTAAAAATATATGTAAATTTTATTAGGTGTGTAAATATGTATTAATGAAATGTTGTCAGTGTTATATGTCTTATAATAATAGATTTAAGAATAGTATCATTACTCGAGATACAATGGATATCTATAACTTAAAATATTAAAATAAATTGATCAATTAAGTCAAGTGTATTTATTTATATTTTGTGTGTTTGTCTCTCCTGTTTGAGAACCTGGAGCTCACATGCTCCACCCCTAGGGACGGCATCATAGGTAAGTCCTATAGTGGTAATTTTGATAAGGACAATTCTACCTTATGACATTATACAAAAAATCTGATGTGGACAGCATATGACTTTCCCTACATAATGCAATGATTTTACTTCATTCACAGCACATATAATGGTGTACAAATCCATAGTAGAATAATTTTGGCATTGAAGCAACACCGCGACAGTAGAAATTCGACACTTTGTCAAATTATTAGTTCAAACAGCGTGATTTATACTCATGTAAAATATCGTCATCAAAATTCAATAAAGTGGTTAAGAATATACTGAATATAAATTACTATTTTTGAATTCTTGTGGGTTAAAATACAAAATTTCGCATTTTGTCTCATGAATGAAATATTGAAGGCAATCTATTTCGTTAAAATTGCAATTTCATATTTGAAAAGAATGCGAAATTTTAACGATGAGTATAAAATTTTATCGCTTCATAGTAGAAAATTTGCTATATATAAAAAATGGTTATATTAAATTTTATGTCAGACAGATAATTTTAAAGGGCAGATATAGTTTAAAAATCATTTATTTTTTCAAAATAACGATCATAAAAAGTCTTTTGATGTATCACATGTTGGAAATTCCAATGATCAAAAAATGGCTATCTTAGTAATTTTATAATTATTTCTAATTTTTAACACTTTACAACATAGTTGAAAAGTGTTAATGACTTTGTTCATTCTGTCTGCCTGTCAGTTTGCACGATAATTGCTGTAAAAATGATTTTATCCAAATGAAATTTTAGTATGTTATTGAGATGGTCTGTGGGATACACGGGAATGTAAATGAATAGTATCACCTAATTAGTTTTAGATTGGACCCGGATTGAAGAAATGAAATCCATTGACCCCTATGGGACCTATTTTGACAAACATTCTTTAAGAAAAAAATTTAAAATTCACAAATTGTTTCGAAAATTTTAAGAAATAATCAAATTATCCCATGTAATATATAAAAAATTTTCATTAAAATATGTTCGATAGTTTTTTAAATACAATTAAAATAATAATTGCACCCATATTATATGAAAATATCACTTGACACACTTTAAAATAAAATATGGCATCCATCTTGTGCCAAAATCGTGATTTTTAAAGTTCTCTTTAATTTATATTCAGTGTTGCATCCGTCTTAAAACCGTTTTATTTTTTTTCCTGTGCATCTATATACTGTGCCAACACAATTACAATATTTTGGAGTTTAAATGATCCTCAAAATTTGATGATTTCTACAACGAAGCCTAATTTTTACATATGAAGAACTTAAACACATCAAGCTGTAAGATAAGTTGTATAAGCATTAATGGATTTTTTTAACTCAGAATTATTTAGCTCTGGTGTCTGCTGGTATGAATGAAATATTCATTGATTCTAAATAGAAAAGCTGCCGATTCCATATTATTGCTTTTTTGATGAAGTTTTAAGCATAAAGTTAGAAAGTACTTTTTCCTCCATGGTTTTAAATTTTTCAGTAAAGTAAATTATTGTAGTGTTGTGTTAATTTCAAAAATATCTCCACTGAATGAAAGGAATAGAATAAAAGCTGAATGAATATCGAATTCTATTTTAATAGCGAGGACTCGCGAGTATTGAGTATGGTTATTTGTGAAGAGGACTACAAGTTGGAGTTTTATACATCGGACAGTTTTTGTAAGATTTTTGTAATTTGTTGAGACGGGTTATATCGGCACGTTCATTTGTAGGCACATTGAGTGAATTGAATAGTTTTTCCGTGTGTCATCCAAATAGTGTTTTTGAATTTTTGCTGTGGGTTTTTGCTGTTCGGTAATTGTTGGTATTAGGGCCATTTCATGTATAAGTATCGGCTTCCGGGAGTGTCGCCATGGCATAAAGCATTGCTTTACCGGAGAGTGGGGGTCACAACTCCCCCCGGTCACTTGTGATACTTTTCGTCTTTCACATTCATCTTTTGCTTTTCTGTACTTAGGTATTCTTTCTGGAAAATATATTTGTAAATGTGTACAAGGGCAGCTTAGCGCCATGTTTGCATATTTTACGTATGAGAAATTTTTTTCATGTAGCTATCTCAGAATACTTTACATTTGTAAATTATATATATATATATATATATATATATATATATATATATATATATATATATATATATATATATATATATATATATATATATATATATATATACATATATATATATATATATATATATATATAATGAAAATTATAAATTAGCATATTTTATTGAATTACTAGCAGCGATTACCCGCCGTTGCTCGGGATTTACCATGCAAAACTGTGATAAAAATTACACCGGAACATATAGAGCCGTGAATCTTATACAGAGTTTTTTCACTGTGAAAGATGTAAATTCATTGCATTATGTAAGGGAGAAAAAGCATTGCATTATATAAGTCGTAGCTGCATAAGAAAGAATCTTCCTCATAAAATACTGATAATTAAATAACCATTTTCAACACTTTACAGCTCAGTTGAAAAGTGCTTATGACTTTGTTCATTCTGTCGGTCTGTCTGTCTGTCCGATAGCACGATAACTCTCGTAAAAATGACTTTATCAAAATGAAATTTCAGTATATTGTTCAGAAGTTCTCTGGGACCTATGGAAATATAAATGAATAATATCACCCAATTAGTTTTGGATTGAACCCGGGTTGAAAAAATGAAATACATTGAACACTATGGGACCTAATTTTTCAAACATTTTTCAGGGAATTTAAAATACACAAATTG
>OX578147.1:62840260-63087405 GCA_951213105.1 Amaurobius ferox
TTTCTCTAACGATTATTTCTCTAACGAAGCCTATTTTTCACTTATGTGAAATGTAAACAGCAAAATATGTAGGATGAGTTGTATAGGAATTGCTGTATTTTTTTAATGCAAAAGAATTTAGCTCGTGGAGTCTGCATAACTGATATGAAAGAAATATTCATTGATTTTACCGAGACAAGGACGATTTCTTCGATGAAGTTTTAAGCACAGAGTTAAATTACTTATAGCTCCATGGTCTTAATTTTTAAATAAAATAAATTGTTATAGTATTGTGATGAATGACATGAATGGGAAATTATTTATGAATGAAATGCTGCTTTTTTAGAGAGAGCCAGGCGTGTTATTTTTTCTATTACGTCATTTGAATGAATTTCAGTTGTTTTCGATGAAGTTTTTAAATATAATAAATTATCGTGGTATTATGATAATTCTAAAATTGTTACCGAGTAATATATCACATTTTAGAGATGTTTAAACCTGGCAATTTCAATGCCGTCATTTGAGTGAAGTTCATTTTTTTGGATGGATGTTTAAGTTTTCAACTATAATAAATCAATGTAGTATTGTGAGAAGTTTTAAAATATTACCGAGGAATGTATTGCATTTTAGACATGTTTAAATAAAATTGCATTGAAGTTGGAAAGTGTTTCTTAATCAATGCTTTAAACATGATTGATCTTTCTTGTTTAAATTAAATTTGCTTTGAAAATATAGTTTACATAATGTTACCTCAATGGATGTTTCGCTTATTAAAGACATCTCTACAAACCCTATACCCAGAAACTCGAAACATGGACTAAATCTTAAATTGAGCTATTTCCCGACAAAATTTTATGAAATTTAGTGCAGCTGTTCTCCCGTAATAATGAGACAAACAAACAAAGACACAACCATAGACAGATTTTCAATTTTATTTATGTAGATTATTCAAAAGTATGAAACACAATTTAATTAAAATGGTAACAATAATAATAATAATAATAATAATATTAATAATAATAATACCATCAAATAAATCTGATAAAGATGTGCAGGAATGTAAAGAAAATATGTGAAAAAAATTAAAATACAAGCGTCGTAATTTACTTCCCTACGCGCCCGTATTTTGTTATTTTTATCTGTTAAAATCACTAAAAATATCGGGGCAAAATAATTTGATATATCCCGAATCAAAATATGATATTAAAGAGTTTGAGAAATTTTATTTAAAAATTGAGTTGCACCACCCCTTATTGCGAGAGTGTTTAATTCTAAAGCACCAATCCGAAGATGCAATCTTGAACCGATTTTATTTTCAAGATAATTACGTGATACATCTAATCTTAATACATAACAAAATGGGGCATACATCTATAATAGTAAAATAATATGCCTGATTATATGTTTTTCTGTATTGTCTATAGAGGAGAACCTAACCGACTTAGAGTCATGCACCTCAAATTCTGAAATAAAACCCATAGGAGCGATTATTTTAATCAAATTAGTATTTTAGTTATTTTATATTGAAATGCAATTTTGAGCAATTTTTTCACAAATTGATTGGGTTATGATCGAAAATGTTATTGCAGAATTTTTACCTTAACGCCACCGGAATGATTAAAGAATTATCTTTACAAAATCCCTAAACAGAATCCATAATCTCAGTAGACGAATTTCCATGAATTTTGATAGAATATATATGTCACCTGAACAGCGTAAAATGCTGGGCATTGCATAGAATGCCTAGGCATTCTATAGAATGTCTGACGTGTTTGTCAAAGTATGAAATGTCTGTTTTATTTTAATATGTTACATACTTCCCCCTAGGCATTGTATAGAATATCTTAACATTATATAGAATGACAAATACTATTTCAGCAAAGTGTGAAGAGTTTTTTATTGAAAATATGCATATGAAAACGTAAGAAGTACAAAATGTAAGATACGAGATTTTTCTACATAAAGAGAAAAGAATAACAGTGCTGAACTGCTTGTTGAAGGACAACTAAAATGGTATTTTAAATTGCTCTTAACTTCCTTTTTCATGCAAAATCAAGATACTTCTGTTTTCTACGATCTTAACTATTGAGCAGCCGAAAGTCAAGTGGTTTTTTCTTAGTAAACGTATTTGCATTTTTCACATCGTTCACTAACTTTTGTTAGGTAGTTTCAGTTAAAACGCGTACTTTTTAGAAGCATTGACTCAAACTTTGAGAATCATTGACTCGAACGTTATTTGTAGAATCGTCGTTGCATGCTCAGTCATTTTTTGTGCATCAGAGCGAAAAATTGAAATCGTGTTTTTCATACAGCCTAACAAAGTCAGTAGTGCGAAAAGTGGAATTCCTCTGGCTCTCTGTTTTGAAGCGAGCATCGAAAGTCACATGACTCGCCATTACGACGTTAAACGTCACTGCAGAGAGTATATAATAGTTTGCCGTTTTTCTTTTGGCATTCTATAGAATACCTAGTAAATGTACGAAAATCTAAGCATGCCATACCTTCACGTCTCCATATACGGCATTTTGTACGAAAATCTAAGCATGTCATACCTTCAAGTCTCCATATAGGGCATTTTGTACGAAAATCTAAGCATGTCATACCTTCACGTCTCCATATACGGCATTGTATAGAATGTCTAGGCATTGTATACAATGCCTAATTTCACACTGTTCTGGCAACAAATATATTTCTCGTATTTTGAAGACATACTCGATTTTAAAATTCCGACATTAAAAAATATACTGGCAATTCAATCTGCGAAATATAGCAGGAACTAAGTTGGATATTGCTCATTGTCGCAAAACAAAAATTATTTTCTGTCGTAGCCCGTCCGGTTTAATCAGAGGTTTGCATTTTAAAGCAACAACGGGTACAGTTTAAGTCCAAAATAAAGATGGATATATACAGCGGGAATTATTTTCTACTTTTAAACTTAACAAACATTAGAATGAACAAAACATTAGCATTGCAAAAAATCTGATCTGTCCAACGCATGCCTTTACGAGCCTGCCGCTTTTTGAAGTTGTGGTTTAATTCGCACCTAAATAAAGCGAAATTAAAGTTTTAAATTGCAGTTACACCCTTGACTAAGTATCACTGCATATTTATTTCCCACGAATAATAGTGCACTTGTTTCTCACAATATATTTTTATCACGTTTAATAATTAATTGTTGATAATTTCACGCAATTTAATGTTAATATATTTATGTCTTAAATAAAACTGGGCAAATTGTTTATTGTTTTATTACAATATATTCTTACGTGAAAGATTTATCTGAATTTCAATTAAAAAAATCTGATGTGGGCAACACATGACTTTCCTTATATAATGTAATGAATTTACTACTTTTCCAGTAAAAAAAATTGGTTTTTCGTATAGTAGATACTAATATTCTTTCCAAGATATTGAATTTTCGACAATTAGCCGTCATTTTCATTGATTTAGCGTCATTTTTATCCATTTAGCGAGATTTTCGTTAATTTAGCAACATTTCAAAAAGTCGTTAAGTTGGCGACATTCCGCCAAATTCGTCGCCAAAATCTCGCCAAGCGCTATGGACGATGAAATAAGTTATTCTTACAGTAGATAAATGACTATTGGCGTTCAAATACAAAAGTATTACTTAAAGTATTTTTTTCATGAATGGAACGAGTTAGATCCACGAGAATGATGTCACCCAATTTATTGCATGGTATTACATATGAAAAGTGAACATGTTTTTCAATAGGAAATATTTTTTTTATTTTATATGACTTTTTGATAATTTTTTTTGAAAAATGTACAATATCTCCAGAACGGTTCATGTTAGCGTTCTAAAATTTATGTCAATCGTTTTCTAATGAAAAATTACAAAAGAAATGCCTATTTGCGTAACTTTATTAGCGGTTTTGATTTTTTGACGATTTTTTCAAAATTTCATTCGAAAATTTAGGGGGTTCTGAACATTCGATTGCGTATAAAAACAACAGGCTTCCAGTGTTTACGGATTGTAATTTTTGTACCAAATTTTGTTCAAATCAGTCCATTCGTTCGTCAGTTATTGTCTCCAAAGGCTTACTGACACACACTCACACACACACACACATACTTTCACACACACACACACACACACAGACAGACATACACACACTGACATCACTTCAAAAATGTTTGATTCGTGATCAGGGATACTTGAAATGTGCTCTCCCGTCGAAATATCGAATTCGAATTTTCGACCCCGTCACAATACTTTCCTTCTACATTATGTATATAAGGAAAGTAAAAACGACAATTGCATTATTTTGAATAATTATTTGTCCATAGTTTTGTAAACTTCAATTTACATTTCTACTTTCGCATACCTAGGATTGTGAAAATATTACTTTCATGAAAATTTTTAATTTCGTGATAATTTCTCTGGCTCGACACAACCTGAACTTGGAGCCCCCTTATTTATAACACTTTCTAACCTCTCGTGTCAGGGCTTCAATACCTCAGCGCCTTGCCATCTGATGGCATTGTTTGGCCTGCTAGATATCATAAATCCGCACAAAAAACTTTCTAGATGATTCCTAGTCTCGCATATCTCCCGCTGACACAAATAAACAAAAAAAGAAACACCAATAAAATTCGTGTCATTGAAAACTCATTAATTGTCATTTTTCATTGAGAAAGTTTGGCATATATCTGCTGAAAGTCTAAACAAAGCCTTGCTGTGAAAACAAAAGTTAATAAACACATAATATACAATATATATCAGTTATGTACTCATCAACATTATAGCAGGTCGAGCTTTCAAATCAAGAAAAATTTAAATTTTGGCTAATTTACGAATTTTTATGTATACTTCCAACCTTCTTTATTTTCACGTGGGAATTGTTACATTTATTCAATAAATAAATATTAAATTAAATACATTCAATACATATCTATGGGGAAGCTAACATAAGTAAGTCGCTGATTCCGTCGACTAGTAGATATTCCGTCTGCTTCTGTGGGTGTCAATTTTTTATAGATATACTAGAATGGCAAATTATCCACCCAGTTCTCGTTTTCTAAATCCACGGTCCTAAAGAAGAAATATATTCTTCGAAACAACAGATCCCTTTACATTCACAACCCGAGTTGGTACCAGTACAAAATACTCTGGTGTAAAAGTTGAGATCAATGTCTACAGACAGACTTGAAGGCATGTGTTCCTCAATTATTATTGAAGGTCATCAATGCGTATTAGGCATTTTTAATTAACTGGTCTCACATTTGCTCTCTCCACCGCAAATAATATGAATAATTTTTGTAATTAATTTAATAAGTAATCTATGTTGTTAATAAATGATTTTATTTTAAAGTTAAAATGGTGCAATTAATTGTAGTAATATGTTAATAAATATTCTATTCCAGGACTCGCACTAGAGATTAATAAGGTGGGTTAACGCGGTATTTCATGTTACAACGCAATGTGATTAGTTAACTTCAATGAATTTCAACTTTCGTCTTTTTTGTGCACCACAAGCTGTATTTACGTTCCTACTATATTGTGCCATTATTGCATCAGATACTTCCGGATTTGTTTGATAAAGCATTTTCCTTTTCTAAAAAAATTCAATCGTCTGTTTTCATCTGTTTTCTAACTTGAAGTTTTAACTTCTTCCTTTTAACCCCATTGATCAGTCATTCTACACTCAGTTAAATTATCCACTAACTATTGTAACCGCAGTGCTAGCTATCAAACTGGTAGTTTTTCCTTTTTAACAAAAACAGATGCACTGACTACATTATAGGCACAATAACTCCATTTCGATTTTTAAAAATTTACTAGGGCGATTTTACAACCAAATCCTTAATTTGATTTGATTTTCTTTCGTTTTTATAAGTCTTGCAAATGTAGTGACTTTTTTATTGTCCCCATCTATCTGACGCAAAAGTAGAATCTCAATGCATAATCTCAATACTTTAAAAATAACTTTCGTTCTCCAGAATTACCACTTTCAACATTTGCAGAGTCAACTACGAAAATAAGAGCTTTCAAATTCAGCCCAGTATCTCAACGGTAGAGTGTCGGCTTTCCAGTTCGAATTAATGTAGAGTCCATATCTAAGATAAGAGCTCTCAATTTCGTCCCAGTATCTCAACGGTAGAGCGTCGGCTGGCCAGTTCGAAGTAATGTAGAATCCACATATAAAATAAGAGTTTTCAATTTCGTCCCAGTATCTCAACACTTGAGCGTCGGCTGGCCAGTTCAAAGTAATGTAGAGTCCACATCTAAAATAAGAGCTTTCAATTTCGTCCCAGTGGCTCAAAGGTAGATCGTCGGCTGGCCAGTTCGAATTAATGTAGAGTCCACATCTATAATAACAGCTTTCAATTTCGTCCCAGTATCTCAACGGTAGAGCGTCGGCTGGCCAGTTCGAAGTAATGTAGAATCCACATATAAAATAAGAGTTTTCAATTTCGTCCCAGTATCTCAACACTTGAGCGTCGGCTGGCCAGTTCAAAGTAATGTAGAGTCCACATCTAAAATAAGAGCTTTCAATTTCGTCCCAGTGGCTCAAAGGTAGATCGTCGGCTGGCCAGTTCGAATTAATGTAGAGTCCACATCTATAATAACAGCTTTCAATTTCGTCCCAGTATCTCAACGGTAGAGCGTCGGCTGGCCAGTTCGAAGTAATGTAGAATCCACATATAAAATAAGAGTTTTCAATTTCGTCCCAGTGGCTCAAAGGTAGATCGTCGGCTGGCCAGTTCGAATTAATGTAGAGTCCACATCTATAATAACAGCTTTCAATTTCGTCCCAGTATCTCAACGGTAGAGCGTCGGCTGACCAATTTCGAAGTAATGTAGAGTCCACATCTGAAATAGGAGCTTTCAGTTTCGTCCCAGTAGCTCAACGGTAGAGCATCGACTGACCAGTTCGAAGTAATGTAGAGTCCACATCTAAAATAAGAGCTTTCAATTTCGTCCCTGTAGCTCAACGGTAGAGCGTCGGCTGGTCGAAGAAATGTAGAGTCCATTTCGAAAATATGAGCTTTAAATTTTGCCCCAGTAGCTCAGAGGTATAGCGTCGGCTGAACAATTTGAAGATCTAGGGTTCGATAGAATATTTTTAAAAACCTAGCTGTCCCAACCTAGAATCTAAACCTGGATCTTCGACCTGGCCGGCCTACGCTCTACCATTACGCTCCTGGGATGTAATTACAATCTCTTATTTTCGAAATGGACTCTGCACATACTATTATATATTCTAGTATGTATTATATATTCTATTATATATTCTATTATATATTCTACAAGTATTATATATTCTATTCTATATTTTATTATATATTCTATTAAATATTCTATTATACAGTAACTTATATAAATGAAATAAAATAACTGGAATTTTAGAACATAAAGATAAATCATGGTACAACTAACTCTTAACTACTTTATACCCGCTCATATTATTTATCAGATGTAATATTTTTCCGAGTTTTACAACATTCCTTGATGGTCTTCTAACTACGATTTTACAAAAATATCAAAATTATGCACTCACCAAAGTGCAGTGCATATTCTGTATAATTTTAGAACACATCTCTCAGAAATGCATTTTCACATTACAGAACGCGCTTATAGGATTCCCTAAACAGTCATTTCACAAAACCTTCAATAAAATACGTAAGTACTTTATCATATCTCCCTTTCAGCTTCGAAATATATTTCAGAAGTTTGGAATTAAACTCGATTTTGATCGCTGTAAACTATATCCATTTCTATATAAAATACCTTTGTTATTTTAGAAGTAAGTTTTGAAGAAAATTCTGTTCCACAATATATTTATAATCTTTAAGGTAAAAATGACAAAGTTTACGGTACTTCACTAAAATTATTTCATACAGATTTGGCAGTTGGGAATGCTAGAAGTTTTAGTTAAAGTTAGATGTGGGTTCTATTAAATTTTCTGAATATTAAATGCACTCATCTGCAATCATGTGTGTGTGTTCATATAATTAATAATTAAATTGTATAGAATTTTCGGTCCTAAATTAAAACATTTTTGTATTCAAGATGCTATTACTTTACTTATATACATAGTATAATGCATACGGAAAGTATTGTGACGGAGTCGAAAATTCGAATTCGAGTTTTCGACGGGAGAGCACGTTTCAAGCATCCCTAATCACGAATCGAATATTTTGGAGGTGATGTGTGTGTGTGTGTGTGTCTGTGTATGTGTGTGTGTGTGTGTGTGTGTGTGTGTGTCAGTGAGTCTGGGGAGACGATATCTCACGAACTAATGGCGCGATTCAAATAAAATTTGGTGCAAAAATTACAATTCGTTAATACTGGAACCCCCTTTTTTTGTCAAACACAATCGAATGTTCAGAACTCCCCTAAAACTTCGAGTGAAATTTTAAAAAAATCAGCAAAAAATCAAACACTTCTGATATATAATATCATGCGATGTTCACTTTTGATATGTAATATCATGCGATAAATGTTTTGACATCATTCTCGTGGTTCTAGCTTGTTCCATTCATAAGAAAATAATATACTTTGAGTAATACTTGTATTTGATCACCAATAGTCATTTATCTGATAAAAGAATAACTTATTCCACCGTCCATAACTCTTGGCGAGATTTTGGCGACGAATTTGGCAGAATGCCAGCAACTTGGCGACTTATGAAAATGTTGCCAAATTAACGAAAATCTCGCCAAATGAATAAAAATGACGCTAAATCAATGAAAATGACGACTAATTGACGAAAATGTAATATCTTCGAAAGAATATAAGTATACAATACTATAAGAATAAGCTCTTTCTTTTTTTTTTACTGTAAAAGTGGTAAATTCATTGCATTATATAAGGAAATCCATCTGCTGTCTACATCAGATTTTTACTTTCCTTATATACATAATGTATAAGGAAAGTATTGTGACGGGGTCGAAAATTCGAATTCGAGTTTTCGACGGGAGAGCACGTTTCAAGCATCCTTGATCACGAATCAAACATTTTTGAAGTGAAGTCTGTGTGTGTGTGTGTGTGTGTGTGTGTCAGTGGGTCTGTGGAGACGATAACTGACGAATGAATGGACCGATTCGTACCAAATTTGGTACAAAAATCACAATCTGTAAACACTGGAAGCCTATTGTTTTTATACGCAATCGAATGTTCAGAACCCCCCTAAATTTTCGAATGAAATTTTGAAAAAATCGTCAAAAAATCAAAATCAATATTAAAGTTACGCAAATAGACATTTCTTATGTAATTTTTCATTAGAAAACGATTGATATAAATTTTAGAACGCTAACATGAGCCGTTCTCGAGATATTGCACATTTTTCAAAAAAATTATCAAAAAGTCATATAAAATAGAAAAAAAAATTTCCTATTGAGAAACATGTTCACTTTTCACATATAATATCATGCGATAAATTGAGTGACATCATTCTCGTGGATCTAGCTCGTTCCATTCATGAAAAAAGATACTTCGAGTAATACTTTTGCATTTGAACGCCAATTTATCTGCTGTAAGAACAACTTATTTCTTCGTCCATAACGCTTGGCGAGATTTTGGCAACGAAATTGGCGGAATGTCTCCAAATTGGCGACTTTTTGAAATGTTGCCAAATTAACGAAAATCTCGCCAAATGGATAAAAATGACGCTAAATCAGTGAAAATGACGACTAATTGTCGAAAATTCAATATCTTGGAAAGGATATTAGTATCTACTAGAAGAAAAACCTATTTATTTTACTCAAAAAGTAGTAAATTCATTTCATTATATAAGGAAAGTCATGTGTTGCCCACATCAGATTTTTTATTATGATATATGAATTATCATCATCTCTTGTTATAAATTAATCAATAATTCTAAGGTCGTTTTATGCATTTATGATCAAACATTTTAACATTCTCTAACAAAAGGATCTATAATATATGCAGAGTCCACTTCGACGATAAGAACTTGCAATTTTGTCCTAGTAGCTCAACAGCAGAGCGTCAGCTGGCCAGTTCGGAGGTCCAGGGTTCGATTCCCGGTTGGGGCAAGGCTTATTACAATGGCGCCCGAACGAATCAACCCCTTCTGTTTGTGCAAAGATGTTGGAGGTCTGAAAGTACGAATAGTGCGGATTCTGCGGACTCTGGAAGATTGAGCGTCGATTTCAAATTGAGAGGATAATGACCACACAGGGTACTATCCTGGGTAAAAATACTCGTAGTAGTAGCAGGAGGCTAACCTGGAGTAAAAATAGCAAGATGTGGCCAGTCAGATTGTTAGTTGCCCGCCAATCTGACCTTAGATGGTGAAGAATGGAGAGTCCACTTCGACGATAAGAACTTACAATTTCGTCGTCCCAGTAGCTCAGCGGTAGAGCATCGGCTGGCAAGTTCTTAGATCCGTTGTTACTTTCCTTATATACATAATGTATAAGGAAAGTATTGTGACGGGGTCAAAAATTCGAATTTGAGTTTTCAACAGGAGAGCAAGTTTCAAGCATCCCTGATCACGAATCAAACATTATTGAAGTGATGTCTGTGTGTGTGTGTGTGTGTGTGCGCGTGTGTCAGTGAGCCTGTGGAGACGATACCTGACGAACGAATGAACCGATTCGAACCAAATTTGGTACAAAAATCACAATCAGTAAACACTGGAAGCCTCTTGTTTTTATATGCAATCGAATGTTCAGAACCCCCCTAAATTTTCGAATGGAATTTTGAAAAAATCGTCAAAAAATCAAAAACCACTAATAAAGTTGCGCAAATAGACATTTGTTATGTAATTTTTCATTAGAAAACGATTGGTATAAGTTTTAGAACGCTAACATGAATCGTTCTCGAGATATTGTACATTTTTCAAAAAAATTATCAAAATGTCATAAAATAAAAAAAAATATTTCCTATTGAGAAACATATTCACTTTTCATATGTAATACCATGCGATACATTGGGTGACATCATTGACGTGGATCTAGCTCGTTCCATTCATGAAAAAAGATACTTTGAGTAATGCTTTTGTATTTGAAAGCCAATAGTCATTTATCTGCTGTAAGAATAACTTAGTGTATAACTTTCTTAGTGCATAACGCTTGGCGAGATTTTGGCGACGAATTTGGTGGAATGTCGCCAACTTGGCGACTTTTTGAAATGTTGCCAAATTAACGAAAATCTCGCCAAATGGATAAAAATGACTCTAAATCAATGAAAATGACGACTAATTTTCGAAAATTCAATATCTTGGAAAGAATATTAGTATCTACTATAAGAAAAACCTATTATTTTAGTAGTAAATTCATTGCATTGTATAAGGAAAGTCATGTGTTGCCCACATCAGATTTTTTGATTTCTTTGGGTTTCTTTACAACTACCATCATCAAAATAGCTACTTGCTTACACTTTCTGCTCGATTTCGAGATATAATTTGTAAATTATCCAGCTAAAATATGTCTATCACGTAAACTTCTCATTTAAAGAATGTTCATTTGCTTTTCTCTTTATTCAAACACTACAGTGGTACGAATGTTACCCAGGAGTCAGTTTAAAAACACTCTGCGCCATTTTATTAGGAATAGTTGAATCAGCAGTCAAACATTTCGAAATGTCTCTTCTGTCTGATTGACTAACTGTGTATATTTTGGCTTAGAAGAGCAAATTGCTCTGAAATTCAGAAACCGACGGTCTTATAAGGCGACCACATCCATATTGTAACTGATTTAAGTGATATCACATTTTATTAAAATAGAATATTTCGGAAGTAATGAACTATCTCTCTGTTGGCTATATAATTATAATATCACATATATTATAAATTCATTCTGTGACTAAGTAATACATTAAAAACAAATATTTAGATTTAAAAAAAATATTTGCGATTACTTTATAACTTAATCGTTTTATAGTTATGACGTAATCAAAAATTGGTATCACGTCTGAATTCAACTAAATAAAATTAAGAACTAAACGTGGTTAGACGAAAAGTCATTTATTAAAACATCTTATAAGACGTGCAAAGTGTTTAAAATTACCATAATTGGTAATTTTAAATACTTTGTACATCTTCTGAGATGTTTTAATAAATGACTTTTCGTCTAACGACGTTTTTTCCTGAATTTTACTTAGTTATAACGTGTTACCACGCTTAGTATCTTTCTGTTATTTAAAATTAAATATATGGTAAGTGCGTGATGATGTTGTTGAGACCCAGACCGTCCGACCTACCAGAAAGGTGTAAGGTAACTATTTGGACGGTCGAACATTAATTGGCCCATCGAGCCGGAGTCGTGCGCGGTGATGTGTGATAGTTAAGAAATATTGCAGAATTAAGAGCAAACCACTACTCACAATGCTTCTAAATTTTTGGAAGATGGCATATAGGCTTTTACCATATTTTATAGAGCCACTTGGTTTATAACAGAATTTTCAAGATGCATCATGCATGGACATTATCATAATCACGACTAGAAAGTACAGCCATTTATCGGATAATAAAAGAAATATTAGTGTAAAGGCATCTTCAATCTACTGACATCTCCCCCCCCCCCGATACTCCTTATATATGTCTTAAAGAACTACTGCAAAGACCCCTTTGGCAATGAGAGAGCTGTCATTTCTGTCCCAATAGCTTAACGGTAGATCATCGATTGGACATCGATGGACATGGTACGTTAATTGGACATTGGACATTGGACATTGGACATTGGACATGGTAATTGGACATGGACATGGACATGGACATGGTAACATACAATGGATATTGGATGGTAACGGTAGATCATCGATTGGACAGTAAAAACATCCGTGATTGGCCAGCGAGGAACTTTACAATGGTGCTCACCCTGTAGGTTAGTCTAAAGATCACCAAGGCCTGTAAGTGACTCTAGAATAACTAGCAAAATTCCAGTAGGCTCTGGTATAATGAACACCGATCTCAAATCGGGAGGTCAAAAACCATGCAGGAAGCTAACTGTGGGATAAAAATAGCAGCAGAAATCTAACCATGAGTAAAAATAGCAGTTGCGGTCAGTCAGATTGTCAGTTGCACGTCAATCCGTCGAGAATACAGAGTACACTTCGACGCTAAGAGCTTGCAATTTCATCCCAGTAGGTCAACGAGAGAGCATCGGTTGGACAGTACGAAGATACGTGAATCGAATCCCGGTTGGGAAATCAATGCTTTTTACAAGTTCCAACGCAATTTCTTAAACACTCCCAAATACTGAAAGGAAAGTCCATGACTGCACACGTTAGATCTATCTAAGAAGATCCGTAGTTTGATTCCCGGTAGAGGCTGCAAGGTTCTTGATAATACTATGAAAGATATACATAGAATAGTCTGAAAAATAAATCAAATGTGTCTGTGCATGTGCATATGTATGGATATGTGTGTTTGTGTAAGTTATATGCATGTGTGTAGGTGTTTATATGATTATGTGCACGTGTGTTGTTGTTGCTGTTGTTGAGATCCAGACCGTCCGACCTACCAGAAAGGTGTTGTTGTTGTTGAAACCCAGACCGTCCGACCTACCAGAAAGGTGTAAGTACCAGAAATGTGTAAGGTAACTGTATGGATGCCCGGAAAGTGTCACCCAATTTAGACAGGAACCGAGTGGGGGAGGCATTCACAGGGACCGGACCCTCCTTCCCCTACCACCAACCTCTCGAAAGGACTTACGGATCCACATGTTAAACGTGATCGTAATCCGCGTGAACACGGCGGCAGTTTTGGCAGTGGTGGGAATCGAACCGGGGCCTACCGAATGCAATTCCCGCGCGCTAACCAGTGGGCTACAGCGCCCAATGTGCACGTGTGTGCATGTCATTTTAAAAATATTAAAATTAAGAACTAAAAAGTAAAATAGGACAATTTTATTAAATGTTACTGTTTGCAATTTATTGTAAAGCATTTTTCTGGATTTAAATAACATCTTGATTTAAGTAAGATGTAAAAGTTGGGTGAATTTGCTTTCACGAAAAATACCGAAAATAGTTTTTTTCTTTAATGTGTGTGAATTCTTCTTATAGTTCCAGAACATAACTTCGAAAAATGCACTTTCAGGCTTCAAATAGTTCTCACAGGATTCCTCCCAGACTGCCATATCTTAAAACATTCAATAAAATACGAACGCCATGTACCGAACGTTTCTATCAACCTCGAAAATATGTTTCAAAACTTTCGGATAAAAGTAAATTTCATTCCTTTTGCATTAACTTTACTAAGAAAGTTCATAGTTATTTTAGAGATTGTTGCAGCATTCATACCGCAATGCTTATTATCTTTGAAAGTATTGGTAAAATTTATTCTTCAGATGTGGAAAGTTCGTGGGATTCATCGGATAGATTTCGTAGGGTTTATTACAAAACTTATTTAGGATTCTTTATAATAAATGTATCTATTCACCTAATGCAGAATATTGAATTTATTTTTAAACTTAGCATAACGTGTTCAACGTGTTTCTAAGAAAAGTCCTATATTACCAGCACTTATACTTACCTTCTCATACTATAGAATACAATATAGGGAATGTATTAGTAAAATATTGCATGGATATTTTGAAATTCAGATTTTAATGCCAATAAGTTTTAGGTCCTCCTGAATATATTTGACTGATTTTAGAGTGATGTAAGTCTGTCTGGCTATGGTCAAATATTTATGCAGACGATACCTGCCACAAATATTAATGGATTTTTACGAAACTTTATATCTAGCTTCGGTATAAAAGAATCCAGAACCGGAAGGAATTTTTGGAAAATCGATCTAAAACTTCGAAATTAAGTCGAAATTTTATATTTTCTTAACATGGCATCATAGGACAAAATTTGAAATAATAATACATAAAGGATTTACTTATAGCTATCTCAATGGTCACAAAACTGAACAATTTCTATCATTGTAGCGAAATATTGTCTTGATACACTTTTTTATACACTTACTTCATACACTTACTTGCGACGTTTTCAATCCTCCTCCGAGGGTGTATGTTGTCGAACATAGTATCAATCGAAAGATTTTTTCAAGCCCTTTAAAATGAAGGGTAAGATGCTAGAATTGTAGTCATTTGGGCCAACAATACAGATATTTCAAATTTATCTTGTAAAAAGAAAAGTAAATAAACAAGTAAATATATACATTTTCTACTTAAAACTGGATTCTAATATGAGAAAGTCGAGTTGGGCCACACTCTAGTTAATTTTTTCTGTGGGCTCTATTAATTTCTAAAAGTAACTTTTTCGGGTTAGAATTCTCAGAGTTACTAATGGCCAATGGCAAAGTTACTAGAGCTTGTCTAGTTTCTAACGGACTACAAGCAGCTCTAAGCCATTTTCGATTTTCATTTCTGGTGTGATAATATGCTTTAGCTTGGATGGTATTTTTCATTAAAAATGAACCGAATCTGAGCCGTACTAATTGCCAGCTAAATGTTTAAATAGTAATAATGAAAAATTAGTTTTTGTAATTATTTTGTTTAATTGAATAGGAAAGTTGGTAAAGGGCACTTTTCCGAAAATTGAATTTTTTTAAGAACTGAAGAAAAAATATCTCATTTCGTCCCGCGTTGTAGTGATGAGGAAAACTTTAATTTACGAAGTGGGGATATTTAGGGATGAATAGTGATATAATAACAAATAAGTCATTATTTTGAAAAAAATCTCTTATGGGCAGCACATGACTTTCCTTATATCATGCAAGGAATTTACTACTTTAACAACAAAAAAAATAGATTATTCTTATAGTAGATACTTATATTCTTTCCAAGATATTGAATTTTTTTTAATTAGTCATCATTTTCATCGATTTAGCGCCATGTTTATCCATTTGGCGAGATTTTCGTTAATTTGGTAACATTTAAAAAAGTCGCTAAGTTGGCGATATTCCGCCAAATTCGTCGACAAAATCTCGCCAAGCTTTATGAACGGAGAAATAAGTTATTCTTATGGAAGATAAATGACTATTGGCGTTCAAATACAAAGGCATTACACAAAGAATATTTTCTTATGAATGGAAAGAGCTAGATCCACGAGATTTATTGCCAAATTTATCGCATGATATTACATATGAACAGTTTCATGTGTAATATCATGCGATTACATATGAACGTGTGTGTAGGTGCATCAACAATTACATATGAACAGTTTCAGAACATGTTTCTCAACAGTTAATATATATTTTTTTAATTTGTTGGATTTTTTTTATAAATTTATTTGAAAAATGTGCAATATCTCAAGAACGGTTCATGCTATGCTAGCGTTCTAAAATTTATGTCAATCGTTTTCTAAGGAAAAATTACATAAGAAATGTCTATTTGCGTAATTTTTTAAGGGTTTCGATTATAAGATGATATTTTCAAAATTTCACTCGGAAATTTAAGGGGGTTCTGAACATTCGATTGTGTTTAAAAACAATAGGCTTCCAGTATTCACGGATTGTGAATTTTGTACCAAATTTCATCGAATCGCTCCATTCGTTCGTTGAGATCTCATCTCCACAGACTCACTGACACGTACACACACATATACACACACACATACACACACAAAGACATATTTTCACACACACATACTTTCACACACACACACAGACATCACCTCAAAAATGTTTGATTCGTGATCCGAGATGCTTCAAACGTGCTCTCCCATCGAAAACTCGTATTCGAGTTTTCGATCCCGTCTCAATACTTTCCTTATACATTATGTATATAAGGAAAGTAAAAATATGGGGATCACGAAAATGTTCCTTGAATTTTTTTAAGATTGAGATAAAAAGTCAAAGCATTTTCATTAAAAAATAGAAAGTGAAATTGTGTTTATTAGCAAAAAAAAAAGTGATTAAAAGCTCAATTAACTATTAATACTGAAAACGAACAATGAAACACTCGTAGAGACCTCGTCCATCTCTGTATCATCTTTAAATGCCATTGTAGAGAATTTTATTTAGATCTGTCTAAAAGGACTCTAACAAAATTAACGCGATACGGATTTCAAATCTAGCGGTCAACAAACATGTAAGTACCTAACCTAGTGGATAAAATTATCAGGAGGTAAACCTGAAGTAAGAATAGCAGATTTTCAATTGCACATAAATCAGCCATTAATATTTAGAGAATACAATGAACACTTCAACGATAAGAGCTTGCAATTCCTTCCCAGTATATCAATGATAGATCAATGGCTGACCACTGCGCAGATCCATAATTGGATTTCAGGTTTCGGCAGAAAGGTTTTTTACACTACTATAAAAGTACGTCTGGAGTAGAATCTGATAAAAACATTCCATTGTGTGTGTGCGTGTGTATGGATATGTACGTGTGTGTAGGTGTATATATGCGTGTGTGCACGTGTTTGTGCCTGTTAGTCTTTGTTAGTTAGTCCCATTAAAATAAAAAAACTAAAATGTAAAATAGCATAATTTTATTAAAAGATGCCCTTTACAATTTAATGCAATGCATTTTTCTTTATTAAAGAACATTTTGCTGATTTAAATAAAAATATGACAGGTCAATGAATACAATTTCACAAAAAATTCCGAAAATAAAGTTTTTTCTTTGATGTGTGTGAATTATTTATTTAGTATCAAAACATAACTTCGAGAAATGCAGTTTCAGGTTTCAAATAGTTCTCATAGGATTCCTCTTAGACAGCCATATCTTAAAACATTCAATAAAGTACGAAAGCCAGGTACCGAACATTTCATTCAACCTCAAAAATATGTTTCAAAAATTTCGGATAAAAGTCAATTTCATCCTTTGCATTAAATTTACTAAGAAAGGTCATGGTTATTTTAGAGATTGTTGCAAGATTCATACCGCAATGCTTATTATCTTTGAAAATATTAGTAAAGTTTATTCTTCAGATGGGAAAAGTTCGTCGGATTCGAATAGATTTCGGATATATTTCGTAGTGTTTATTCTAAAACTGATTTAAAATTCTTTATAATAAACGATCTGTTCACCTAATTCAGAATAAAAGAATATATTTCTAAACTTAACATAACGTGTTTAACGTGTTTTTAATAAAGATCCTATCCTACCAGCTCGTGTTTTTATTTTGTCATGTAGAATACAGTATAGAGAACGTAGTGTTTACAAGAAAATTTTCGATTTCGATATTTGGAATCCAATATATGTTATAGAATCTCCTGAATACTTTCTGACGACTTTTAGAATGAAGGCCATCTCTTTGTGTGTCTTTGGTCAAATTTTTGTGTACATTTTACCTGCGACACATGTTAATGGATTTTCACGAAACTGTTTATCCAATTTTGGTATAAAAGAAACGAAATCTGGATAGAATTTTTTGAAATTAGAGCCAAAACTTCGAAATTAATTCGAAATTTTATATTTTCTTAGCAAGGAAGCACAGTGTAAAATTTAACATAATTATACATAAAGTAGTTTTTTATAGCTCAAGATCACGAAACTAAACGGTTTCAATCATTGCAGCGAAAAATTTTCCCGATACACTTTTTGTGTTTGCGACGTCATTAATCCCACTTCGAAGGGGAGTATATTGTCAAATTTCGTATCAATCGAAAGACTTTTAAAGCCCTTTAAAATAAAGGATAAAATGCTAGAATTTTGGCCCTTTGGAACAACAATGCATGTTTTTCAAATTCATCTATAAAAAAATGAGAATAAACAAATATATATATTTACGTCTTAAAAATGGATTCTAGTATGAGAAAGTCGAGTTGGGCAACACTCTAATTAATTTTTCCTGTGGGCTCTATTAATTCTTAAAAGCAACTTTTTGGGGTTAGGATTTTCAGAGTTACTAGTGACCAAGGACAAAGTTACTAGAGGTTGACTAGTTTCTAACGGTCTACCAGCAGCTCTAAGGTGTTTTCGTTTTTCATTTTAGTGTGATTAATTGCTTTAATTTAGGTGGTATTCTTCATTAAAAATGAACTGAATCTGAGCTGTACTAATTACCAGCTAAATGTTTAGTCCGTAATAATTGAAAATTAGTTTTTGTAATTATATTGTTCAATTGAATATGAAATTTCGGAAAAGGCACATTTCCGAAAATGGATTTTTTTAGGAACTGAAAAACAACTAATTTCGTCCAGCGTTATGCTTATGAAGAAAATTATAGTTAACAGATTTGGGGTATTTAGAGCTGAATAGTGATATAATAACAGACAAGTCATTACTTTTAAATAAATATTTGAACCATGGAAATGTTCCTTGAACTTTTGATATTGAGAAAAAAAAGACAAGACATATTCATTAAAAAATAGAAATGCAAAATATTTTCTGTTAGCACACAACAAAAATTCATTTAAAAATTTGATACTGAAAACAAACTAAGAAACACCTTAAATATCAAAAACTGAATCAATAACTCATTCAGAATTATCTTCCTGGGGTTGCAAGTCTGTAACAGTAAGCCAGAGAATTTCGTTCAAGAAATCTCTAAATCCTGGTTCACACATACTAGTTCGATTTCTCTGGATCTGCAATCTTCAGATTATTTATTAGTAATTTAACAAAATAAACAGGGTAATGTGGAATATATGATAATGATTTAGAACATGCTCTTACTTTCGAAATAGAGAATTATTCCTCTGACATTGTCTTGTCAACAAAATTACGAGTTATCAAGTCACCACGGAGTTGGGGATCAAATTCAAATTCACAAAAAATAAAACTTGAACTGTAACTGAACAGTGATTATTCTTAATAACCAGCAATTCTGCATAATCACCGATTAATCAATTCTACCGTAACATACATATGCCAACTACAGATTCGTAAATGGAAACTTGACGGGGTGTAATTCTGGCACCCCCCCAAAATTATTTAAATAGCCGGCGCTTGTTTAAGACCCATGCAATGGCGGATAATTCGTTCTAGAAATAAATATATCTACCAAAATATCTTTTTGACTAAATGAATATACATTTACGAAAATTTATATTTAATTTTACATATTAATATGGACAATTAATATGAAAAAATGAAATTGAAATGACACTTACACCGCCAGGCATAAATCCTTTTTGCCAACTATTCAATATCACTGTTTTAAATTATGAACACATGTGAATGAGAATTTTCACTTTTCGGGGTTTAGCTATAAAGAATTATTCATGGCTTTAGCATTATACTTTACTACTTGTCGATGCAGGTTGCATTAACGGCAGTCGATTCCAGTATTCATATTTAAATGTTGATGGAAACTTATTCTAAAATATACCCTTGCAGGTTTAGTATTTGATGAATATTTCATCGCAGACCTTAAATAACCTTTCACAGGTTTTGTAAATTATACAAAAATTTTCTGGTTTCATAAATTTCGAATACGAATTTTATACGTTTGTATTATTGTTTCAATTTGCATAATGAATCTGCGAGACATGTAAATGAATCTGCGAGACATGTATGCATTATCTATTAATTATTTTAGTAATAGATAGACACATTCTTTTACATATTTTAAAGAATCATCCGAAATAAATTACAAATGCAGTCTCTGCACCCACGCAAAGCATCTAAGCTTTAACGTCTTTCTATATTACTTTCCTTATATACATAATGTATAAGGAGAGTATTGTGACGGGGTCGAAAATTCGAATTCGAGTTTGCGACGGGAGAGCACGTTTCAAGCATCCCTGTTCACGAATCAAACATTTTTGGAGTGATGTCTGTGTGTGTGTGTCAGTGACACTGTGGAGACGATAACTGACGAATGAATGGACCGATTCGAATGAAATTTTGTGCAAAAATCACAATCCATAAACACTGGAAGTCTATTGTTTTTATACGCAATCGAATGTTCAGAACCCTCCAAATTTTCGAGTGAAATTTTGAAAAAATCGTCAAAACATCAAAACAGCTAATAAAGTTACGCAAATAGACATTTCGTATGTAATGTTTCATTACAAAACGATTGACATAAATTTTAGAACGCTAACACGAACCGTTCTCCAGATATTGCACATTTTTCAAAAAAATTATCAAAAAGCTATATAAAATAAAAAAAAATTCCTATTGAGAAACATGTTCACTTTTCATATGTAATACCATGCGATAAATTGGGTGACATCATTCTCGTGGATCTAGATCGTTCTATTCATGAAAAAAGGTACTTTGAGTAATACCTTTGTATTTGAACGCGAATAGTCATTTATCTGCTATAAGAATAACTTTTTTCTCCATTCATAACGCTTGGCGAGATTTTGGCGACGAATTTGGCGGAATGTCGCCAACTTTGCGACATTTTTAATTGTTGCCAAATTAACAAAAATCTCGCTAAATTGATAAAAATGACGCTAAATTAATGAAAATGACGACAAATTGAAGAAAATTCAATATCTTGGAAAGAATATAAGTATCTACTATAAGAATAACATTTTTTTAACTGTAAAAGTAGTAAATTCATTGCATTATATAAGGAAAGTCATGTGCTGGCCACGTCAGATTTTTAGTATTTGCAGTAACTTTCTCTGGAGTGTGATTCGCCATTTGACTTTTTTAAACAATCTTATTCCATAGTATTAGGTTCTGTTTGTCTCACACTCATTATCAGAATGAAGGTATAAAATGTGTTCTTCTAATGTCCCCAGACACAAACGAATTAATTATTGTATGACCCGCTAATGAAACAAAAACCCATATATTTATTTAAACTAAATTAACTGCAGATAAAATAAATATATATTTTATAGTTCAAAAAACGGTATAGTAATTACGACAAAATCTTTCTCATAAAATGCTCATAATTAAATAACTAACTATTTTCATGTGATTATACTTTTCACTGTTAAGTAGAAGCCTGAAAAAAATTAATTAGGAAAAAAGCCTGAACAGAACAATCAATAAGTAGTTGAGATACAATTTTTATGAATTAAATGAACTATAGGTATAAAATATCTCTTTACAGCCATGTTTTAAAACTCTTTGCCTTTCAGCAAACAATAATTAAGTTATTTCTCGCATTTGCCTTTCAGTAGTCCTTGAAATCGCACTTTTAGTAGCGCTTGAAATCGCCCTTTTAGTAGCTATAATATCGTACCGGGTCTTCGTTCTATCGGTAGAAATATTGATCCTTCAACGAGTAATATGATGAACATCCTGCAACCGTTCTTGTTGGCTTTGAACATTCTTATCAAGTGATGAAGGAGCATGGTATGGTCGTTCCAACATTAGTTCAAGTGGTAGTCGCATATCCCTGCCAAAGGACATTTTTCTGGGAGAAGGTCCGGCGAATCGTTAACAGCATTTCTGAAAGCAGCAGGAGCAAAGGTAGATTGCTTTCGTCTGGATTAGCAAAAAATAATAATTACCTATTGGCTTTGATTAGTAAATGAAGCATCTCATTATAATTTAAAAGATTAAAAGAGAGATGGTATTAGCCATACATACATTGTTTACTTGCATTAATTATCAACGGAACAGGTCAGATCAACGATGTCTTCAAATTATAGTTGCCAGTTTAGCCATTGAAAGGGAGTATCCAGCCTTTTTTGAAGGCATTTACTAATAAACATCACGTCTAGCTATTTAGCCATAAATCTAGCCACTAATAGTTTTGAAGTAACCACTATTAGCCACGAATTTAATTTAAAACCAATAATGTTTATTCTGTATACTCACATATGGAACGTAACAAATATTTTTTACCAGCTTGACCTATTTCTACTTGCTGATACTTCTACGTGAATCATCTTGCAAAGTTCAAGAAGATTTTGACTTTTCGGTTTTTCAAGACTATAATGCTTACAAACAACTAAACGTTCTAATTATCAAAACTATAAGAAGTAATTAGCAGTCCTATTAAAGCCCTACCCTTATATAATTGGAATAAGCAGCAGTTTCTCATTTTTCGATATATAGTAGTTATAATTTCGATATTTGAATTATTTTGAAAGGGTGGGTCTAATTTTGATATTTTAATATTTTGAATTGTTTTGAAAATGTCTAAAATGAACTAAACAACTACTGAAACATAAACTAAATTAAGCAACTACACTTATATAATATTATTCTCATAACGTAATGTATGCAGTTTGAAAGGAAAATTCAAATTTTATTATCAACCAATTTTAACTGATTAGCAATCTATTGTGTAATTTCTGCGATCGAAACCAATGTTTCACACGTCCATGAAAAAAAAAATATGACATAACAACTTTCGATAGTTGACTGATTATTCGCCGATAATGTAAATGCACAAGCGAAATAACCACAGGCTGGATATTATTCATGGCATATTATTTTCATACAATTAAAGTATCGGGTCTTTTATGTCCAACAAAACCACAAGTTATCATCCATCATCATCATTGTTTGCATCAATAGAGACAATGGTTTAGGTAACACAAAAGTTATTTATATTTAACAGGGGTTTCTAAATTTGTTGATTTATTATCCTATCGCAATATATCTGTTGCATAAAAATATTCCTCTGATTAATTTAGTAAGGGATAATCAATCACCAGAGAAGGGATGACGTCATGTCAAATGATTTGATATGTATATAAGGGTTATTAGGGAAGTTCTTAAGAACCCCAGTAATTTTTAATAGAAAGGCTCGTGAGTGTATACGGTAAGACTTGCCATAGTAAAGTGACTATGTCTCTTTGAATAAAAGGAAATGTAGCTCTCCTAGCGGAAAATTTAAAAAAAAATGAGATAACGAACTAGGCATCAAAGTTAGATTGACAGATAAAACTAATTACAAAGATGAAGAGACTTGTCTAATAAGCAGTAATCAGGAAGGAAACTGTTACAAAAATCATTTATTTAACATAATATGACTGCTGTTGAATTACTGCCACATTCAAGAATGATAGAATAGAGAGAGCAGAGAATGATAGAATAGAAGAGGCAATGCATATTTAAATTTCAAAATGATATTACTGCAATACTTTGATAAGCATTGCAAGTGTCACCATGTTAGATACCCAGATGTTACATCTTTTTAATATGTATTTATTGCCTTCAATATACGCGTTTCGTTCGTTCCTGGTGTAGATTCCTGATCATTAGCTAATGATCTACAAATATGTAAATACATGTTTTTCGTCTAACTCGACAGTTTATTTACCAAGTTTGTTATACTTACTTTATAATCTACAAATAACTCACTTTATGATCAATAACCATAGTCCACTGAGTCCGTACTAGTCGTACAAAAGTCCCTTTCAGACCCCCGGCATATGTTCACTAACTCTGCGGTGTTGATCTGTTGGGGGCACTATTGAATACAAGATCTTTGCTACTACAACCTGTTATTGAACCACAGATCATGGTATTATCCAGCCGAAGACCTGGCGTCGAGCATCTGTGATCGAATTGAAAGAACTTAGCGTCGAAGTAGACGCACCAAGAACGAAGTTTATAAATTTACATTTTAACCAATTTTTATAAATTTTAATTTTATTTAGTTAATTTAACAATTTTGAGCGACATTTTTACATTTGTTTCTTTATCTCACTTACTACCCATAGCTGTCAAAAAATAGTTGCAGATACAAGTAATAGAGAATTAGTTAAAAATTCTAAAAAAAAAACCGATCAAAACATTTTAAAGAATATCATTTCCCATAATAAAAATACGTTTATAATAGTATTACCATACTATAATGTATGCAGCTTGAAAGGAAAACTAAAATATATATTATAAACCAATTTTAATTAAATAACATCTGTTGCGTACCTGTTTATGTTACCTGTGTTACTGCCGATCCGGTGGTCGAACGGTCAGGGGGCATGCGTTTCCGTCTGATCGCTGCATTTCCAGGTTGCGGGTTCGAATCTCGCCAGAGGACATGGATGTTTTTATGTCGAGACCAAGTCAGAATTCCGCCCTTCGGGGAGCCTCTATAAAAGTGAAGCTGCAAATCTTCTCCCCTTCACCATGGGATACTCTGGGGGGTCTTGTGGACGTGGTGTGTAGGCGCCCCTTCACCAAGGGGGAATTAACGAACGAACAGTATGATAATATAATACAGCAATGCAGTATAATAATCAGTATACTAATGCAATATAATAATCGTGGCATATTATGTATATACTATCAGAATACGTTTGTTTTTATGTTTAGCAAAACCACGAGTTGTCATCAATCATTATCTATATTTTTATTAATCATTATCAAATATACAATACATATTTATATTTGACAGAAGAAGTTTCCTGCAGTGTTGATTTCTTCTTCTTTAGCAATAGATATATAAAAATATCCTTTATATTAATATAGTAATGTGTAATCATATGAGGGTGAATGACTATAATGGATGACTTCATACGCATGCAGGTTTCCTGGTAAAGTCTTTAATCACCATATATTTGTAAGGAACGTCCGTGAGTGTGTACGTCAGGTTTATTTATGATAAAGTGACAATGTTCAATCGAATAAAAGTGATAGCAGCACCGCTACTGGAGAATTTAAATAGTTAGTATTACAAACTCAGCATAGGGAAATAGATGACATAGCCAATTATAAAATTGTAGAGCTTTCTCTAATAAGGGGACACTATGAACGAACGAAACTCGCATATGGAAAGCAATACATACCTGTCGAAAAGTTATATAATCTGGACTGTTCCTTGTCAATGGACGCAATAATAATATTTATGGTATTTAAATATGCATTGTCTCTGAAGGAGAGCATTTTAAACAGGCTCTATACAAGATTTATGTTCATGTAATAATCCATTTAATTGTATTCTGTTCATTTAATAATTCATATAATTGTATTCTGTTGATTTATTGATTCCTGTAATTGTATTCTATCCATGGAATTGTATTCTGTTCATGTAATGATTCAAGTAATTATATTATGTTCATTAAATGGTTCGTGTAATTGTATTCTACACATGTAATTGTATTCCGTTCATGTAATAATTCATGTACGTATATTCTGTTCATTTAATTATTCGTGCAATTGTATTATATTCATGTAATCGTATTCTGTTCATTTAATGATTCATGTAATTGTATTCTATTCATGTAATTGAATTATGTTCATTAAATTATTCATGTTATTTTATTCTGCTCGTGCAACTGTATTATGTTCATTAAATGGTTCGTGTAACTGTATTCTATTCATGCAATTGTAGACTGCTCATTTAATGATTTATGTAACAGTATTATGTCCATGCAATTGTATTCTGATCATTCAGGAGTTATGTAATTGTATTCTGCCGTTCAAATATTCATGTGATTGTATTCTGCCGTTCAAATATTCATGTGATTGTATTCTGTTAATGCAATTGTACTATGTTCATTAAATAGTTTGTGTAACTGTATTCTATTCATGAAATTGTAGTCTGTTCATTTAATGATTCATGTAACTGCATTCTGTTCATGCAATTGTATACTGTTCATTCAATGATTCATGTAATTGTATTCTATTCATGTAATTGTATTTTATTCATGTAATTGTATTCTGTTCATTTAATGATTCATGTGATTGCATTCTGTTAATGCAATTGTATTCTGTTCATTTAATGGTTCGTGTAATTGTATTCTATTCATGTAATTGTATTCTATTCATGTAATTGCATTTTGTTCATGTAATTGCATTATTGTCATGTAATTGTATTCTACTCATGTAATGATTCATGCCGGTTAAAAGAAAAACCGGTTAAAAGAAAAACTAGGTTAAAAGATAAAGCGCATGAATTTTCATTAAAAACAAATGAGCTGCAAAAAGCAGATAATGGTGAAGATAGCATAATATATTATTGAAGCAATTTAAAACATAACTCACAGTGCTGCAGAAGCCGACAAATTTAAATAAAATTCAAATGGCACCAGGAATGAGATTGTCAGAGTTAGCATTAGAAATTTTTAATTCAATCCAGGAATTTTTAGAGAATTATGCAAATATTGAGATGTATGAAATAGAATAATTTAATATTTGTAAAATTTATGGAGTCTGCAAGACAAAATCTGGCATTTGAAATTAAAAAAAACTTAATATACAGGATTTTGAAAAGGCGGTTTAATACGCCGAGCATCTTGAAAAAAATCTTTGGCGTGTTCGACAGTAAGGAAGTAAATGCGATTCAGCGCGATGAAAATATAGGTAGAAATTTTAATGACAGACACATGGAAAGGCATTTAGAAAATTTAAAAATTGAACTTTAGCAATTAAAAAATAAAAAGCGGGAGAAATCAGAATATGAAATTATATATCGCATAGGATGCGGAAAGAAAGGGCACTATTTTTCTACATTTTGGCACAACCCAAACAAAGAAAAATTTTTTGAAGAAAATAAATATGGTTATAAAAGAAGTGAATTTAGAAACGAGCGAAGTAACGGATTTAGAATTGGGCAAAGTAACGGATTTGGTAATATTTGAACTAACGGATTTAGAAAAAGATATACGAAAAGAAATAGGAGACCGTTAAATACAAATAGCAGACCGGAAAGGTTTATGAGGCAAGATAGAAACCGCAAAATCAGTCAAAATCGCGGGCATTTAAACTGATAGAGGGCTTTTGGTCTGGTTAAAATTTTAAAAATAGACCAAAGTCCCAATCGATAGGCGAAAAATCTCAAACACAAGTTAATGAATCGGATTAAAAAATGTTGAAAATTATAAAGAAGTACAAAATTATAAAACGGAGGTTCGCACGCGAAGCCCAGGTCCCACTTTTGAAATAAATCAAAACAAAGTACAAAAAAAATACAGATAATAGACAAAACAAAAAGTCGAATGAAAATCATGCAAAAAAATACCTCGTTACCCAGATGGGAGATCTGGATAAAGACTGTATCGCCAGTGGCCAGAAACAAAGCGACGCAGCACAAAGGGGCAATGTTCAATGATAAATATGTCTACTAACTGAAATATGAGGCAAATATTAAAAAAAAGAAAATTGAGGTAAATACATGTCCAGAAAAGTATATAAGTAAAATCATGACAAATATTAACAAGAAAGATCAATCATGCTTAAAGCATTGGTTATGAAACACTTTCCAACTTCAATGCAATTTTATTTAAACATCTCTAAACTGCAATACATTCCTCGGTAATGTTTTAAAACTTATCACAATACTACATTAATTTATTATATTTGAAAATTTAAACCTTCATCGAAAAAAATGAACTTCATTCAAATAACGGCATTGAAATATAAATTGCCTGGTTTAAACATCTCAAAATGCGATACATTCCTCGGTAATATTTTCCAAATTATTATAATACTACGATAATTTATTATATTCGAAAACTTCATCGAAAACAACTGAAATTCATTCAAATGACGTCATAGAAAAATAACACGCCTGGCTCTCTCTATAAAAGCAGCATTTCATTCATAACATTTTCCCATTGATTTCATTCATCACTATACTATAATAATTTATTTTATTTAAAAATAAGACCATGGAGCTACAAGTAATTAAATTGTAACAGCCGAAAAGTTCGTTAGACGCGGTTACTAAATAGGCAAATAATGAATAAGTTTAAAATAATTTGTGAGGTGAGAATGATGTTAGGCAACCACATGCTAAAAGTTGTCATAAAATTTCAAGTTTTGAAAGTTATAAAAAAAGTAAATAAATTAATAGATCTTATAAATAATGTAGGTAAGGTTGAGTAAATAAATCCGCAGTTAAGAAAATAAAAATGTTTTAAAATTGTTGGGTATTCAAAAAAGTGACATTTGTAAATAAATCAAAAAGTTTGTTTACAAGTTTGAATCTTGTTGTAAAGGTATGAACGACTCACGCAATATAACTCAACTCTTCGACAAGCGAAGTAGTAGTAATAATATGAGGATACAGGAGAGTTACTACTCAACTCAACGCGTTAGCACATTTTCAAAACGTAAACAAATCATATAGTGAAGGATGACAATAAATTTAAGTAAGATATTACATTCAAGGTTAATGGTTAAATAAAAATTTTATAATAAATAAAAATAATGAAAGGAATTCATTTTAAGTAAGTTTAAAAAAAATTGTTTCAGACAAAAATTAAATTTCAAAAATTTTAAGGATTTAAACATTTCAAATTTATGCAAGTGTTTAGCAAAAAGTTAAAAAAATTGTTTTTAGACAAAAATTTTAAAATTTTAAAAATTTAAATTTACGTAACTCATAGGAGGTAGTTGAAAGTTTTGAAATTTCAAATGATAATAAGAGAGTATCAATAAGGAATGGAGAGTTAATTAAAAGTTAAAATATAACATATAGCATTAAAATGATTTAAAATATTGAATAAAGTTATTATAAAAGGGATAAATTATATTTCAGGTCAAATGTTAAGTGATAGCAAGACGATATCTTTACAAATTAGCAAAAGGCATCACATTACTAAAAGTCTAAATAAGAGATTTCGTGAGAAACAATCATGTAATAATGAGTGTTTCAAATACCACGTGTAGAATGAAATAGCTGAAAGTTGATAGGCAAAATAAAAGCATAATGATAAAATAATGGGTAAGAAATGTATATTTAAAGTATGGTAAGTCAAAGTTTATATACACGTCGAATGGGATATGAAAAATTTGTACGATACTTGTTCATATAGAATCCTTTGTTGACTGCGACAGTCTTCAGGCAGCAAGCATGCCAGCATCGCGTCTTCAAACTGCCGGGTCATTCTTCAAAGTAGAGTTGAGAAAACTCTTTTCGCGAAATCCTTCGATTAGCAAAAAACTATTTAAAAAGGAATCGGATAGGGTGCAGTCATTATCAGCGATCAGTCCCGAGCTAGAAAGGTGTCAAAGAGATTTTGAACTCTTCCTCTCGAAAAGGGAAGATGATAGCAGTATTGTCATTAACAAACAGATCGATCAGAGCTGTCATCCGGTCCTAAGAATGGTATTATTTATTTACAATTCAAAGTTAAGGAGGACAATGTCAGAGAGCACGTTGCCAATCTCACAGAAGTATACAAAAGGTGTAAAAGTATTTTTTAAATGGCTTTTTTTTGTTAGAGGGATTTTTTTTTTGTTAATGAATATGTAGTGTGATGTTAAATATCAAGTAAATATGATGTATTGTGTTGAAAATTGCAATGATGAAAGTATGTTAAATCAATGATTAAGGAATTGTGCTAAAATAATAACATGAAAATAATATGTGGCGTAATTTGTAAAAAAATGTGTAACTTTGTAAAAGGTATCAGTAAGTGTATATAAGTGTGAAATATTATAAAAGTGAATGTGCATAATTTTTTTTCATTAATTAGTCAAAATTTAAATTGTACTTCATTTGAAAACTTGACCTAATATAATGTTGTTGAGTACATAACTGATATGTATAGTGTACAATATGTGTTTACAAACTTTTGGTGTTCACAAAAGGACTTCGTTTGGACTTCAGTTCTACGACGATATTTCTTCAAGAAAAAATGCCAGTTACAGAGTTGTTGCAGTGACACGAACTTTAGTCGAACTTTATTGATGGTGACTTATTTTGTTTCATTTTCCGCGGGGGGATGTGTGAGACCAGAAATAGATCTCACACCAGTTTATTGTGAGACAGTTTTATGTGCGTTATTTATTATGTCTGGAACATCAAACAATACCTTCAGACTCAATGACGCCAGTGTTTGCAACACCCTGACCGAGAGGTCAGTTGAAACCATACATTTAGGGGAATCGAGACAGGTGAGTCGAAGAACTCTAAGGGTAAGGTGAAGCCACAAGAGTGGTGAAAGATGTTTACCAATGGCAAGATGCCTAGGCACAGTGCCCTAAAGTCGGTCAACTAGAACCAAACAGGCGTGTCAGACCTCAGGCAAAAATAGGCTGCAACAAAGAGATAATATTACACAAATTCTGCGCAAATACGAGTTAGCAGTTATGAAACAAGGATGAAGTAGTTAGTAAAGTCAGCACTAAGAGTAAGATTTTTACGATAGTACGGAGGCAATACAGACGAGAAGTCATGACTAATTCTAAATTAAGTCATGACTAATCTAGAGGCAAAGGTGAAACGACAATGACCTGATTACAGGCTTCATAAGTGTTCCAGAATACATTGAGAAGATGCTGTACGAGAAAGGAGCCCAACACGTAGAGTTAAGGCCAGTACGATAAGCAGATGCAAGAATTGTAATCTATGGCAAGAATTGTAATCAAAGCCGAAAGTGAAGGTATGTGCCCATTAATAATTGTTGTAGGTCTTAAATACATTTGGGAATTTTTAAGCCGTGGTCTCACACTTGCTCTCTCCTTCGCAAATAAAATATGCAAATTGTGTAAGGAATTTAATAATTAATCTAATGTTGCTAATAAATGATTTTATTATAAAGTTAACAATGGTGCAATTAATGGAGTAGTATTATGTTAATAAATATTAGTTTAAGAACTCGTGCTAAAGATAAAATAGGTGTTGTTGTTGAGACCCGGACCGTCCGACCTACCAGAAAGGTAACTGCTTGGACGGCCGGCAAGTGCCACCCAATTTAGACCAGAACCCAGTGGGGGAGATAAAATAGGTGTGTAATGGCGGCACAATGCAATGGATTCCACGATTTACGATAATTACGTTCATGTTCTAAGATTAATTAAATATGTTTCGTAAATGTAACTTTAAAGTATGTTTTACTACGCCACAGCATGATTATATAATTTGCTATTTATGTGGTTTTAAGGGAAAATTAAACATTATATTATCACTCAATTTTATTTAATTAACGATCTGTTATATAATTACTGAGATCATATTTTTTGAAATTTTCATATCTATTAACTTTACTTAGTTACCATCCATCAATGCCCAGAAACACATGTAGATACATATAGTAAATAATGCTCATCTTATATTACAAATACATCTGAAGCATATCCCTTTAATGGATAGTATTACCCATATTATAAACACGTTTGTAATGATATTATCATACCATAATTATAGTATGATTAAATAAATTACTATTTATGTAGTTTGAGGGGAAAATTAAATACTATATTATCAATCAAATTTATTTAATTAACGATCTGTTGTATAATTCCTGAGATTATATGTTTGGAATTTTTTATATCTATTACTTTTACTCATATCTATTACTTTTACTCACATATAGTAAATAATGATCAGCTTATATTGCAAGTACACCCAAAGCAGTTCACTTTAATGGATAGCATTCCCAAAATTATAAACACCTTTACCATACTATAATTATAGCTGGATTATATAAATTGTTATTTATGCAGTTTGAAGCGAAATTAAAAATTCTATTATCAACCAATGTTACTTAAATAATAATTTTTTATATAATTCCTGAGATTATATGTTTGGAATCTTTAAAGCCTATTATTTTTACTCACTTACTATCCACCACCGGCAAGAAATGCTCGTAGACACGCTTAGTAAAGAATAGTAAGTTTATATTCTAATTACCCCAAATCAGATCACTTTAAAGGACAGCATTTCCATATCTTAAACACGTTTGTAATGATGTTACCGTACTATAATTATAGTAGGGCTACATAAATTACTATTAATATCAGTTTAAAGGGAAAATTAAAAATTCTATTTCAATTAATGAACAGTTATGTAATTCCTGATATCATGTATTTTGAAGTTCCTAAGATAAGTATCCCATAACCAATAACCAATTTCGGTAGTGGCGGATTTTTCGATAACGATGCAAATGTGGCAAAGGAGTAATCTTACGCAGTGCATTAATCACGGCATATCATTTTTATACGAATAAAATTTCTGGACACATGTCTGCAACGAAACCACAAATTCTCATTAATCATTACCATCGTTTGTATCAATCGAGACAATAATTTAGATAACAAAATAGTGATTTATATTTAACAGAAGGAGTTTCTTACGTTGTTGATTTATTCTTCTTTTTAAATAGAACTGTTGCATAACACTATACCTCTTATTAATTTAACAAAGAGTAATCCATCGATTAAGGGCAAATGAAGCATTGATATAATATTTTATATGTACACTGTGTTCCTAGGAAAGTTCTTAAGCACCCAAATAAATTTGTAAGGCAAGGTCTATAAGTGTACACGTTATGTTTATCTACTGTAAAGTGATCTTGCCTCATTGAATTAAAGAAATATTTCAAGTGAAACCGAGCACAATAAAAAAATCTCTTTCAAACAATTATTTACTTATTTATTTATTTTGAAAAATAGTTCAAAATATAAATATTGAAATTACGTTTTCTTAACCGTAAAAATTTCCCCATTTCCAACAAAACAAGTACAAATTGTTTACATTTGTATCCGTTAGGTTTGGACATATAGGAGACTTACATACACGCTATTCCCGGCAAAAACACGCCCCCAATATAAATAACATCATACTCAAACAAAGCTCAGTACCTATGGATTGAAGTGTATTGTCACGGAATCCTCTAATAGACCGCTATTGGACATTCCTGCAGCTTGAGCTCAATCGTTTTGAAATTTGAAGCCAGCTTCATGGTATAATTGACCTCATCGGTTTTCAAAACTGGCCATGCACTGTAACATGTCGGCACATAACCAGTATTCTCAATCCTTTGGAGTTGTCAGCTATAATGTTCTGAAGAGCCTTGAAAATTCTGGAAACCTACCGACGGTTTCTGGTATTTTCGCTATTCTTATATTTCCTTTATTTCATATGCGAGCGCAGTTCTTATATTTCCTTTACTTCTTTACTTCACATGTGGGCCCGAATCTTATATTTCTATTACTTTACAGCTGTTTCCAGTTCTTATATTTCCTTTAAGTTTCATATGTGAACCCGATTCTTATATTTTCTTTATTTCACATAGACGAGCGCGATTCATATATTTCCTTTACTTCACAAGTGAATCCGATTCTTATATCTTCATTACTTCGCAGATGATCCCAATTCATATATTTTCTTTTCTTTATATGTCATCCCAATTCTTATATTTCCCTTACTTCACGTATGCGAGCGTGATCCATATATTTCCTTTACTTCATATGTGATCCCGATTCTTATATTCCATTATTTCACAGAAGAGTCCAATTCTTATACTTTCTTTACGTCATATGTGATCCCAATTCTTATTCCTTTACTTCACATATGCGAGAGTGATCCATATATTTTCTTTACTTCACATACGATCTCGATTCTTACATCTCTTACTTCACAGATGATCCCAATTCTTATATTTTCTTTTCTTCATATGTGATCCCGATTCTTATATGTCCTTTAATTCACATATGCGAGCGCGATGCATATATTTCCTTTACTTCACACGTGAACTCGATACTTATATCTACATTACTTCACAGATGAACCTAATTCTTATATTTCCTTTACTTCATATGTGATCTCGATTATTATATTTCTTTTACTTTTCATATGTGATCCCCATTTTTATATTTTATTTACTTCGTATATGCGAACCCAATTTATATAACTTCCTTTACTTCATATGTGAACACGACGATTATATTTTCTTTGCTTTAAATACGTGCAGTTACATTTTTAGAGGGTTAAAACATTTAAGGGTGTTAATAAATGTATTAAAATACATTGTTACTTTTCCTATATACATAGTATGAATGTATAGGAGAAGTATTATGACGGGGTTGAAAATTCGAATGACATTCTCTACGAAAGAAGCACGTTTCAAACATTCCTGAACTCGAATGGAAAGTTTTTTAAGTGATGTGTGAATGTGTAAATGTTAGTGTGTGTATGTATGTATGGATACCAGTGTGTATGTGTGTGTGTGTGTGAATGTATGTATGTCAGTGTGTGTGTCTGCGAATCTACGGATGCGATATATCACGAGCAAATGGAACATATTGAACGAAATTTTGTATGATTATTGGAATAGGTAAATACTGGAAACTTATTAATTTAAAAAGTAATGACAATTTCAGAAAGCCTAAGATTTTGGAATGAAATTGTTAAAAAATCAATAAAAATCAAAACCTTCTATAAAGTTACGTAAATAATTATTTCTTATAGGTGGATTTCTTATAGGAGATAGCCATGTGCTGACTAGATATTTCATAAACACATTTTACTTGACCTACTTAAAGAGTGAAATATTTAGATAGTCGTGATCCCGGATGTCTCAGTTGAATCCAATTGTTTTCCTTACCCATTCGTAATTCTTTTTCATGCCCATAAGGTTTAGGCTTCAAATGCTTGACATAATTTGGTAAGTACAAAACAAATTCAATAAAAAGTATTTATTCGATAAAAATACTTCTTTTTTTAACGAAAGAAGTTATGTCTCAGCTCGCTATGTCTCTACAATGTGTTTTTTCAATTTCTATTCTGAATCTCATTTTGGTACAAGAAATTTAAGCGTCCTTTTCAATTCTCTGGGAATAAAAATGTTATAAAACAAATATTCTCTAAGCAGTGGCGGCATAAATTTAGATGTACAAGATTTCTAGGAAATTCCTTAAGCAGCACTAATGCTTTTGTAAGGAATTGTCCATGAGTGCACAGGAACAATAGGAAGCAATAGAAAAACAATATGAAACAATAGGAAAAATTACCATGTTAGATATAATAATAGTGATTGCAGGGCTTCTATTTGAGGATTAAAACGATAGGACAGCAAAAGTCGGCAATAAAGCGAAATAGAAGAAAAATGGCAATTACAAAATTGTAGAGGACTTTCGAATGAATAGGAATTAGCACCAGGAACTTAAGGAACGCGTATATGGGAGGCTATAAACGCCTGTCAAAAAGTAGTAGAAACAGGGCTTGTAACACGGAGACATCTGATATGCTTCTAAAAGTATGTAGTAATTTTCTTCATCGAAATCAAATGTGCATTGTTGCTGATGGCAGGCATTTTGAACAGGATGATTAGAATAGATTCCTGTGCGTGTCTGTGTTTTTTATTTTGGCATGCCTGAATACAGACACAATTCAACAAAAACTGTGTCAAATAAACGCCTACTTTAACAGTTTTTCATGCCGATAAGGCTTCCTTAGACAAATGTCTACAACTTTATAACTGGAGTTTATTCTTCTATCTCGCTTTGCTGCCAAGCTTGCTACCCTAACATTTTACGTTCCCCTCAAAGATCGCTAAAATCACTTTTATTCGATCGGACATAGTAACTTTACTATAGATACACCTAACGTGTACACTCGTGGATCTTTCTTTACAAAGTTATTGTCGTGCTTAAAAACTTTCTTTGGAATCCTAAATATTAAAGAAGGGGAAAGGAAGAAGGTAAAATATTATTATAATTTGAATTTTTAATCATTTTTATCATTATCCCACAGATTTTGTTATCTAAATATAGCCAGAATGAGGAATTACATTTCATACTTTCAAACATCTCATCTCACACCTTTCTACAGTTCACATTAACTATCTCATACATTTTTACAGTTTACACTATCTATCTCATGTATTTCTACAGTTCACACTAACTATCTCATATATTTCTACAGTTCACATTAACTATCCCATACATATCTACAATTCACATTACCCTATTAAATGATAATCTACACTTAAGAGAAAGTGATCCTTAAACAGAAGCTACATAAAATTTAAATTTGCGTAGTTAAAAGTGAACAATTTTTGAAACGTAAAGAACAAATGCAATATATATCCTTTTCCAGTTTTACACCTTAATCTACACTGTGTATAACCGATCTGCAATATACATTTTCCTTCTGCTCACTAAATCCTACTTTTTGAGGAATCCAGTTCTAAATTTCTTTGTCCAACCTACATTTCTACTGTTATATCTAAATCTGAAAAGTTGCAATTTTTGTAAAGCTACTCTTTACAATCTAAACATAAGATAATATAATCTATAATCAACCAATGCAGCTCGAGTTATCATTTAATAAGAATACTATAACTCATGTTTGATTCTGACTGGTCTTGACTCTAACTAGTAAATGCAGTAAAATTCTATAACAAATGCAAATCATGCTTCCTGGGGCAGTTTTTTAACCCACGCACAATGGGATAAATCTAGTAAAGGTCTGGCAGAACCCAATTTGGAAATTTTTTACTTCGATTAAAACGTGTGCCGTTATACTCATAGGTTTCATAGATACATACTTTTAACTATCATATGTTTACTACATTTGATACTAAAAATATCAGCGCAATATTTCGAAACAGAGAACCTCATGCATTGTCAGTTTAAACTAATTTTAAAACTCTGGAACACCATTGCTATTGCCTTCGCTGACATCATTAAGTAAAACCACTTGGAAAACATATATTGGAATGCATCATATCAAAGATGATGTGTCATATGCAAAGCTGTGAAAATGTGAATAATTCAGAGCCTTGCAACTTTAAATTCAATTTAATTGGGATATCAGAATAATCTTTAAACATTTTTGTACAAACCGCTATCAAGTTTTCATAAGATCCGTGTCTTATCGACGAGCAGCAAAATTTTCACCTGTCGAAAAGTGCCAAAATTATCGTAAAATAGTTTATATTTATTGCATCAAAAGTACATTTAAGAACATATTCACTAAAAACTAAATTACTCAACATTACATTGCTCAAAACAGCCTTACTCAAAACTACGTTTTATTATTTACCTCAATAATAAAGAAACTTTCATCTATTGTGTTATGAAATTTGCCCTCTAATTTGGAGAAAAGGAAAAAAAAACATTAAACGAGAGACAGAAGCATTAACTTTTTAAGTGAGAAACAAATATACCTTATGAAGAGATAGATACAAACATAAATTCATTAAAAAGGAGAAACATAAACTTAAGAGGGTGGGTTATAAATCCACTAAAAAAGTGTGGCTTATATATTTACTCATACTATACTGCATTTATACAACGGAATGTTTGGTTGCCTGCAGGCATTTTTTCAGACAGTGCCATTTACTCAAAGCAGCATAAAAAATCAAATACAAAAAAATCAAATATAACATGAATAAATATTTCAGCCTCACATATAAAACACCAAGCACTCCCATAAAATATGAGTGAAAATGAAGCCAAGCGGAGTGAAAGAAGTTTTATTTAGTGTCCCCGGTATTCAGCACAATCGCGACCATATTGCAATCAGAAAGTACATGTCATTCTTCAGTGACGGATTACCCTTAGGAATCGTCGCCATACGACCTCATATCAGTTTTGGCCTTTTTTTTCTTATTTCATATATTTCACTATTTCTTGCTTTTCTATTTACTGCAAGAATTATGATGGGATTTTTTATCCGTTTGCAGCTTTAGTTATACGATCTACTGCAATTCGGAGTCCGGGTGCTTTTATAAATCTCCTTTCCAGTCTCATGCGTTGTTAGTGAAAATAAGTTTTATCGATTTATTTAATATTTATATACAGGGTGGTCCGAAATGTCATTAGACAAACATTAAAGAAGGTGAGGCATACAAAACCAAGCCCGTTTTAAACAGTAACATGTGGCGGCAAACGCCACCTTGGAATACTACAGTTGCAGAAAGGAATAAAAAGAAAAATCATGCAAATAATAAAACGCAGGTTTATTAGACATATCAATTATACTTATCCCTTATAACTGTTTATCATAGTGTCAAAGTAGTTTTTCAAATTTCTTGACATATTTCTTATCAGAATTTCTAATCACATCTCCTGTGTCAGCTGATACAGTGTTCTCATAAACAAGGCTTTTGAGATACAGGAAAAAATCATCGGGGCAACCTACAGGAAAAAATCAACGAGAAACTGTGGTGGCCTGCTGACGAGTCATTCTCGGTCGATCCATCTTGCAAGATAGGTATTATTGAGATAGGTTCAACCTTAAAACCATAGTAAGGTAGATCTTGTACATAAATTTTGTATATGGCATGATTATATTATGTATGGCATGTATAATATTCATAGCCAGCATTATGTAGGGAAAGTCATGTACTGAGCATATAAGACTTTCCATAAATAATACTTTCTCGACATATTTAGAGAGAAATTTTTATACTTAAATAGTCGTGATTCCAGCTGTATCAATTAACCCCAATTATTTTCTTGAAACTTTCGTAATTCTGTTTTATGCCCATAGGGTTAGGGCTTCAAATGCTTGATATTATGCGGCAAGTATGGAACAAATTCACTATATTTAAAGTTTTTTATTCGATAAAAAAACATATCGTTTTTTAACGAATAAGTTTCTACGTCAACTCGTTTCTGTCTTTATATTGAGTCTTGTACATTTCTATCCGTAACATTTATTTTGGTGCAAGAAATTTAAGAGTTCTTTTTCTTTCTCTGGGAATATAAATGCTATAAAATAAATATACTCTAAGCGGTGACATAAATTTAGATGTAGAAGGTTCCTACGAAAATCCTTGCGCACACCAATAATTTTGTAAGATATTGACCATAAGTGCACAAGTCTAACAATAGAAAAAATTGCCATGTTCTGTCGAATAATAGGGATTACAGAGCTTCTGTTGGAGGATTTAAAAAGCAAGGGTAATAAAGTCGAAAAGAAAGCAAAGTAGAAGTAAAATCGCAATTACAAAATTGCAACGGATTTTCAATTGAATAGGAATCAACACCAGAAACTCGAGAAACGCATATATGGAAGGCTATAAATACCTGTCAAAAAGTCGTATCAACAGGGCTTGTAACATGGAGACGCCTGCAATACTTGTTAAAGTACGGAGTAATATTAATTGTCGAGATTAAATGTACACTGTTCCTGATGGTTGGCATTTTGAACAGGATGATTAGATTAGATTCCGATATATGTTTGTGTTGTTTATTGCATGCCTGAATAGGACCATAATTCACTAATAACCATATAGTATCAAATAAATTCCTCTGTAACAGTTTTTCTCTTCCGATTACGCCCCTCTATAAAATGAACTACATATTTGTAACTGGAGTTTGTTCATCTATCTAGCTTTCTTGCCAAGTTGGTTACACCATATTTTCATTTCTCCACTAAAGGCTCTACAATCACTTTTATTCCATCGAGCATAATCATTTTACTATAGACAGACCTAACTTATACACTCATAGATCTTCCCTTACAAAGTTACTGTGGTTCATAAGGACTTTCTTTGGAATCCTGTATATTGAAGAAGTGGAAAGAACGGCAGAAAATATTATTATACTTTAGCGTTTTAGTAATCTCTATCACTAGCCCACTGATTTTATTTTTCTAAAAATAGCCAGAATGATGAACTACAATTTATACTTCATACTGTAAGACCAGAAATAGATCTCACACGTGTTTTAGTGAGACAGTTTTATGCCAATTATTTATTGTTCTGAAATTTCGGACAATACATCCAGCCTGAATGACGCCAAGGTTTACGACACGTGAACCCAGAGGTCAGAAAATCATAAATTTAGGGACATCAAGACAGAGGGGGCCGAACGAACTCTTACGAAAATCTGAAGTAACGACATAGGATGGAAAGTCCAGCCAATGAAGAAGGTGCTTGTTGCGTCATCCTGAATGCTGCAAATCAGAGAAAAGGGGGAGTGACAGTCCCGAGGCAACCGAGTCACAACTTGTGACTTGATAACGACACTTGTGGAATAATAGTTCGATAGCGATATAGAAGCACGATGACTTAGTTAATAAGAACGACATATTCAGTTAAAGATATATACGTATGACTTGGCGAATACAGATATGACTACGAGAATGACATAAGTGCGAGTGTTTGAATCAGCAGTACAATATGATCGACGAATTTACGTGTCGATGCATTACACCACGAGTTAATGCTAGTAATAAGTACGACTTCAAGTACGTGCTGCTAACAAAGTCCAAGACAGACTTGAAGGTATGTGTTCCTCAAATATGATATCTGGTCCTAACCACATTTTAGGCATTTTCATACTGGTCTCACATGGTCCCTCCGCCGAAATAATTAATGAGGAGAATAATTGTTACAATTAAATAATTAAGTATTTTATGTTGTTAGTAAATGTTTTATGGTTAAAGTTAAAATGGTGTGATCAATTTAGTAATATGATAATTAATTATTCTTTTACAGAAATCGCGCGAAAGATAATAATTGGAGTGTTAATAGAGGCACACATGCAATGTATAATAATAATAAGTTCACTATGTACGAGTTTACGGCCATGTTAAAAGATATAGATATGTTAATGATAATTAAGCTAAAGGTTTAACTTTAAGTATTATTCATGTTTCATTTCGTGCACCACACATACATCTCATTTTCTACATTTCTACAGACCACATTGTCTAGTATAATACCCTAGTAAAAAGATAAGCTGCACTTAAGAAAATCAATCCTTAAAAATAGGTTATATAAAATTGCAAATTGCCATGTTTAAAGTGAAAACGTTTGATACGCTATGACAAAATGTAATATATTTCACATTTTAGTTTTGCACCTTAATCTACATTTTCTATAACAGATGTATAATATACACACCCATTTTGCTCACTAAATCCAACTTTTAAAGTTCAATTTCTTTGTGGAAACCCAACCTACATTTCTAGACTTATGTCTAAATTTGTAAAGTTGCACTTTTGTAAAGTTAATTATAAAATTGCAACAATTTAAACAATGTTTCTAAACAAGATATATTGGAATGTATCATATCAAAGCTAATGTATCATATCAAGGCTATGAGAATACAAATAACTCAACGCCTTGAAACTTTAATTTAAATGTATTTTAATTGGGAAAACATAATAATCTTTAAAAATGTGTGTACAAACCGGCGTTAAGTTTCAATTTGTAAGATTGGTGCTTAATCTAAGCACAGCTAAATTTTTATCTGTGGAAAAGTGCTAAAATTATCATAAGATAGTTTATATTTATCTTATCAAAAGAAAATTTAAGAACATGTTTACTAAAAACTACATTACTACAAACTAAATTACTCAAAACAACATACCTTAAATCTACTTTACTCAAAACTACATTACTGAAAATTATATTACTCAAAACTACATTACTGAAAATTATATTACTCAAAACTACATTACTCAAAACGACATTACTCAAAACTGCATTGCTCAGAACTACGTTTTATTATTTACCTCAATAATGAATAAACTTCGATATACTGTTGAGCATGCCCTCTAATTTGGAGAAACAGAAAAAAACCCATTAAAATGAGATAGAAACATTAACTTATTAAAGATAGATACAAACATAAATTAATTAAGAGAGAGAGAGAAGAATAAAAGAGAGAGACAATGAGGAAAGACAAAGAGAGAGAGAGACAATGAAAAATAACAGAGGGAGACATGAAAAAGAGAGAGAGCCGTGAATAAGAGAGAGACAATAAATAAGAGAGAGAGACATGAATAAATATTTCAGCTTCACATGTAAAACACAAATAACTCCCATAAAATGTGAGTGAAAATGAAACCAAGCGAAGTGAAAGGAAGAAATTTTATTTAGTGCCTCCGACATTTAGCACAATCGCGTCCATATTGCAGTCAGAAAGCGCATGTCAATCTGCAGTGAAGGATTACCCTTTACGAATCGTCGCCATACGACCTCATATCATTTTCGGCCCTTTCTTTTATTTCATATTTCACTCTTTCTTGCTTTTCTATTTACTGCAAGAAGTATGATGGAATTTTTTATCCGTTTGCAGCTTCAGTTATAAGATATATTGCAATTCAGAGTCCGGGTGCTTTTATAAATCTCCTTTCCTTTGTTATGTGCTGTTAGTGAAAATATATTTCATCGATTTCTTTAATATTTATATAAATACAAGTAAAGACAGAGGCAGATAAACTAATAAACTCAAAAATGAAGTTGAAATTTTTAAAAAGTTTTTTAAAATTTTTTATTTTGTTGAATACTTTTCAGAGTAGGCATTTTGAACTGCACTTTTCCCACATGTTTTCAGCTACTTTTCTCGTTTTTCAACATACTTATCAAGTTCCCCGCAATGCATTGTGATATTTCGGGAAAGTATTGGAATCGTTCCGAAAATTGCAACTTAAGTTTACAATGGTTTTACACGTTTTGGGACCTTCAGAACACAAAATAACTATTTTTAAAGTGACGTCTGTGTGTATTTTGTATCAACTTTAACTGATTTTGCATCCACTTTAACTGATAAACTAATTGATCGTATTTCATCACATTTGGTAAGTAAGTTCTTTGTGGGTCACCCTGGTACTGATAACACATTGGTACGATTCGGGATAAAATAACCAGCCTTTTTTTGTGAAATTGTCCACAAAAATTGTCTGTATCCTCTCTAGCTGTAAATCTGATAGACCAAATTCCATAAAATTTAGTAGATAAATTGCTTGTAGGTTAACATGGTACTAATTAGATTTTGGTACGATTCTGCAAAAAAATTATCCTTTTTCAGCAAAATTCGTAAAATCTAAAATTAAAATACTGCGTATGCTCAAATATATCAATTTAATATATATTTTATACGTAACTTTTGACGACAAAAATATAAGATTAACTCCATTACTCTAAAACTAGCCGTGCTCGAGATATTTTAGTTTTTTTCGTTACGCCACCTTTGAAAATAAGTCGTTACGAAATGAAAATGAAAATTGAATTAAAAGTGCAAATTCAGTGTCATTTAAAATAATTAGGGCTGCTAATTTTGTACAGTTAAACTCAAATGAATGAATTATTGAAGAAATTATAAGAGAGTTGTCTGCAGTGAAAGTTATGTACTGCCCACATCAGATTTTTTTTAAATACAGTAGCAATATTATTTTTATCTAAAAGTTCACTCCTGTCTGTTTACTTATATGCAAATAATTAAATATTATTTGTGAGACACAGCACTATGGCAGCAGGGGTTGTTCGAAGTTGCTGAATGGAACATGTAGCAGATATATTGTGAAAAAATTGGTGAGTTCCTTATCGGTATCAGGATGAAGTTCAATAGGTAAGAGTAAAACCGATCAAATGGAAAATGCGGCAGTGCCAAAACGTGATAACCATTGTAGTAAATACGGTCTATGAGACATGTGACCGCAGATCACATTTTCAGCGCCAGCAGAGATACTGTGTTTATTAATATAAAAGCAAATACGAATACGATGTTATATATTAATGTGAAGTTTAATAATAAAAGTATTTTCATGCTAAATAATAATTATAATAAAAATTAAGTTGCAGCAAGTAAAAGGTCTCTTCTTTGTCTCATAAATATGTATATTAATCAATTTTATTTTCAAATAACATCTGACAACACATAAATAATTGGCATAACGACAATGTATTATTCTAAATTCACGATCCATTTATTCAGACCTCATTTAATAATAATTTAACGCCACAGTATCGATATTAGAATATTTAAGACAAAAATAATAACTTCGCATGTGCTGTCATTGAAGCTTATTATGCAGGGTGTCTAGAAAGTTCCGAAACGGCGCAATATCTCGAGAAATACGCTTCGGATCAAAAAATAAGAAAACACTTATTCAATATTTTTAGAAACGCTATTCAATGATACCAAAATTGACCCCCCTCCCCACTCCTGGGTGGAAGGGGATAGAGCAACTTTGAAATTTTCAATGGGGAACCCAATTTTTTATTTCAGATTTGGATTCTCCTGGAAAAATTACATACTGCTCCCAGAAAGGAAGCTATAATCTAGAAAAACGGAAGTGATGCACAAACGTTTAAAAATGGGAATGTCTCGGGAAATACACTTCAGATGGAAAAATAAAAAATTATGTGCTCAATATTTTCAAAAAAACTATCCAATGATGCTAAAATTGACCCCTCCCCCTCCTCCCCGCTAACCGTTCACTTTAGCGACAACTGTTGACTTCAGCTTAGAAAACGATTCAAAACTACTTTTAGCACTACCCTGGAACAACGATGCGGACGTAGTAGTTTTCTGTTCCCTTCGAGGTGTTTGATTAACATGAGTCCCCTTGCCTCTCATGATGAGGGTACTTGTTTCTGTAACTTTTAAACGTTAGTGCCCCACTTCCTGCAATAAAAATATCTGCAATAAAAAATGGGTGTTCACACTGAAAATTTCAAAGTTGCTTGAAGGGGGTCAATTTTGATATCATTGGATAGCTTTTCTAAAAATATTGAATACGTGTTTTTTTATTTTTTGATCCGAAGTGTATTTCTCGAGATATTGCGCAATTCCGGAACCTTCAGGACACCCTGTATATATATATATTATTATTATTCAAAATAATTTGTCGTGGTATGATAAACATATGCTACATGCGCCATGCACAGGTTGAACAAGTTTGTAGATAAAAATTGTCAGAAACTGAAAAGAAAAATATGTTGCCCTTTATTTTTAAAATTCTTTATAAACAAGGATTACTGTCGTACCGACCATCAAGTATCAATAATATTTGCTTCAAAATTAACATCACGCAAAAGGAAATTTGAAAGTGTTAGTGACTTTAATACCCAAATAGCCTGTTCTTTTTAAACCCGCATGCAAAATCTTAATTAAGCACAATTCAATTTCAGAATTTGCAACTGTTAATATCCTTACAACAAACGCAGGTAACTTAAATATTCTTTCGGTGGTAAATTGAAATTTATGTTACGTTTACCAAAATAAGCAACATGTTATTAGATCTCAGTGTAATTAAAAGTTCCACAATCTAACCACTATCAGAAGATATGCTACATTTTAAAAACTGACAGAAAACTGAAAGCATACAATTAAAAATAGCAATTATAATTACGAAGTCATAATATCTTATTTTTTATTATAATTTATGATTATAATTAATATTTTGAATTCAAACAGCGAAGAATCTGTACATGAACATTACTATGCATGAGAAATATTTTTTGAAAGTTAATGTATTATCCATAAAAAAGAGAAAAAACTTGTGACAAATGTGCGATTTAAGTATGCAGACGTGAACCAAGCTTTTTAGTAGTGAATTGAATTACAATTGATATATACAGACTATTTTTAAGGGTTGTACACAAAATTCAGAAATAAGTGATATAACTATCAGAATCCACTTCGACTATCAGAGCTTGAAATTTCATCCCAATAGCTCAATCTTAGAGTTCCGGCTGGTCAATTCGAAGATCCAGGGTTCGATTCCAGGTTGGGGAAAAAAGGTTCTTTAATATGGCGTCTGGCATTATTTCTGTCATGGTGCGACAGAGCAGAACCGCTATGCAAAGGGAATAAAAACCGAAAAAGAAATTCAGTGCGAAAATTCAAATTATATTTACCAAACAAATAGCAATTACCCGCTTACAGTCAAGGATAATTCATTCCTAGATGGATAGCAGCAAAGAAGACAAATAAAACAAATGGTGTGGTATGCATGTAAACTTAAGACTATAAATTTTAATTTAAATCTAAATTTATTGATTAAAACATATATTATACTCAAATCCTTTGAATCATAATCAGATACGACATTCATTAAATCAGCATTTTCGCTTTGAATTACATATGGTCCAACATAAACATTTCTCACACTATAATCAATAATCGATAATAAATGGACTTTAATTTACATTTCATAGTTGTAGGATAATATTACTTATTATTAGAGCTTTCAAATTAATTTTCACAAAGTACCGTATCAAGATTCCAATAGTTCTGCCTCTGAGTTAGATAGAATTTTTAGCAGTGTTCGTTTCTAATTTAAAATTTACCTCCATACTGTCAATTCAAAATACTTGATCGCGATATTCATTAAATTTAGAATGTTGCTGGGGTTCCCTAAATAGCACGGACTTGACACAGTTCCCAGGTCTTTCTGACCCAAGTTCCAGGACGTCGGCAGATAGGCCAAATCCCTTCGGCAATTGGATTCATCACCTAAAATAAAATAATAAATATTAGTAAATTATCCAGAGCGATTTCTATCAGGAATCTTCATTGTGAATTTTTCCAGGATACTCTATCGTGGAAAACAATAATCCCATTTGCGAACAGTTGGGCTAAGCCCTTTGTTCTACAAATTCATCACCCAAGCCAGCCGCTTCTGTCGGCACCTCCAATTCCAACCGGAAAGCCCGTCGCAACCGCTGCGAGCGATAACATACCTTGCCAAAAACTGCTCTCATTGGCTGAGAGCGGCGCCAAATATCCATTTCTCCTTCCTAGAGGGTACGTCATTTCCAGATGGAGAGCAGGCGACGAAAAAACGAACCAAAGAAAAACAAATTCGCATTTCAGGACAAAACATTGAAATCCCTTGCTTTCTCACCAAGACAAAGGTTAACCACAAAAATCGCTACGAAAGGAAAAGCTTTTCGAGACGCACAATACAAAAACTCCATATCGCACAAAATGTTGATATGACAGCTCCCAAACAAATCAACCTTGTAGGTTAGTTCAAGAATGTCGGAGGTCTGAAATTGACCCTAGTGCGATTAGCACGAATTCAGTGGATTTTGGGATATTGAGCGCCGATTTCAAATTGGGAAAATAACGACCACGCACCAAGCTTACTTGGAGGATAAAAACAGCATCAGAAGGCTAAACTGAGGTTAAAATAGCAGAAGGTGGTTAGCCAGAATGTCAATTGCACCCCAATCTAACATTAGAAAGTGGAGGCTGCAAAGTCCACTCCGACAATAAGAGCTTGAAATTTCATCCCAGTAGCTCAGCGGTTGAGCGCCGTTGGCCAGTTCGAAGATCCAAGGTTCGATTTTCTGTTGGGGCAAGTGGGTTCTTCACAAATGCAGCTCATTTTTTTACAACAGCGTAAATTATCTGTAACGTTTTCACGCTATCCCTCGATATATTTTGAACATTATTTCCAGAACAGTGCATTGCAGAAAAGTCAGTCCTTTGGAAAATATGAAAATAAATATACAGCCACTCCCAACACCCGTTTAAGCCGCCACTATGCGTGAAACGTCTTTTTCGGTAGCCTCTACTGATTTGCATTGGAACCTGCTGTAATCCAGGTCGTAAATGAGCAACTTTGAATAATCCGTTGCTTCCCTATTCTAAAGTAAAGGGGGCAGAGAAAAATCAACAGATAAGTTTCCCAGCAGAATAAAAAGCAACTTTGAAACACTGAAATACATAAACTTAAGTATTTTTCACAGTTAAAATATTTTTCAACACGGGTTTAATGATTAATGTCTTCACCTGAAACTTCAATAAAATTAGATTTTAATTTACTTGCACAATTAATTATTTAATTATTTACCTTTTTTAGTTATACTATGTTGGTATCTCCTCTGCGTTCTGCGTTATTCAAATGTTGAAAAACTTTTCACTTAGAAGATAGTTTTCCTTTATGACTTGCCATATGTATATTAACCGGATTCAATTTCAAGCGGAAATTGAAATCTTTAATGAATCCCTATTCTTTTTCAAAATTTAATGCTGAAACCATATCATCCATTATCTGAGCTCTATCTATAGCACATCCAGTGAAAAAATGTTTCAAGGTCAAAATTGTAAAAGCAATGGTATGACGAAATTCTTGACACTAATTAAACCCTAAAATAGGACACGATTTCTTCGCTGTCCAGCACTAACGGATTCTCTAATTCTGTCGTTTGTTTTCACGTCACTTTTAGCAACTTAGAACGTCATATTTTCGATACTTTAAAATTAGGCAGTAATTTTATGAATAAATTGAAATCCAATAAAATATCCGGTCAGGCTACGTTCTGTCTGCCTCATTGTTCATCATTTTCAGAATTTATATTTTGAAATTTTGCACTGTCATTTTAATAATACCTAACACGATATATAGTACTCAAGTCAACTTATGTTATTCACTTGCAGATAAGCGGCATTTTTTATTATGCTACCACAGTTACAAAAAATAGAACTTAAAATGAAATAACATATTTTCCCTATATTTTTATTGGAAAATGAAATAGAAAATATACACATGGGTAAAAGTACTGTTTTCGTAATGATTTCGATGCTGTAGTAATATGAAAGTGCGTAAATTAGGTATTATGGCGATTAATCCAGATATAAGACATAGAATTTTTGTCTGATTTTCAAGAGTTTACAGAGTTCTGAAATAACATTAGGAAGCGTTCCACATACATTTTTGCGTATACATGAACTTCACTCTAACCTCACTCAAATAGCCTCACCCTAAGTCAAAAATCAGTAAAGGTCTAAACTTGCGTATACGTCAACGCCGTCTCCATATTTCAACTGTTATTATATTTTAGAATATGTAATAATGTTCTGCTACGTACTCTTTAATTTTTGGTCAATAATCCTAAAACCGTCTGCAAAAGACTTTTCAAAAAAATTGGAAGGCGTTCCTACTGCAGATACCAGAATCCAATGAACTACTGGATCATATCTGTCACTGCTGGGTCATATCAGCCTAATTTCTAACTTATAAATATGTAAGGTGAGATTTTCACCTTTAAATGATGAAGAATCTGAAACGTTGGATAAACCATAAATATAAAGCAGTAATCACATTTTAAGCAAGCAGTTAAAGGAGTACCCAGAAACGTAAAAAAGTTATGACTTTTTTATATTTCTGAGATCTTTTCTATATTTCTATATTTCTTATGATTCTTTTTTATATTTCGGCACTGCAGATACCAGCATCCAATGAGTTACTGGGTCATATCAGCCACTAGTGGGTCATATCAGCCACTACGGGGTCATATCACCCTGATTTCTAACTTATAAATATGAAAGGTGATTCACTGTTAAACGAAGAAGATTCAGGAACGTTGGATTTGCCATAAATATAAAGTAGTAATAACATTTAAAACACGTAGTTAAAGGATTATTCAGAAATAAAAAAGTTATGACAGTGATAAATATATAGATATGAAAAAGTAAAAATTGCGATTTAGTAATGGATTGTAACTTGTTGGTGGTACAAAAACTGCATTAGTTGGGCGTTTCCGAATCTAATTATCCAGAAATAAACGAAAAGTATATAACAGTTCTTTTACCTAGATCTGAAGTTATCGGAATAATTTTATTAATCGTTACATGTGCTTTTATGTAAGATAACTCAAATTGTTTAAACACAGGAAATGTTTTGGAAATAAAACTATCAACAATCATTTAAAGTGATTCTGTGATACCATTATTGATCGTATTAAGTGTTTCTAATTTAAATAAAGAACAATTTCAGCATATTCATTTGATGTCAAGAGAATTATTTTTACTTTCCCTACAGTTACACAGCCCACATTATATATAGATGAAAAGATAATCATATCTGGCTCACAATGTAATATGAACATCTGTACAATGTAGCATGAGCATAATCTGTACAGGAGCTTACGATCTGCTTATCCAACGCCTGGCATTCTCTTGACATAAATGCACACCAGCACCTTGTAGAATCCATGTCTAACAGCATATATGCTGCAATTTGGGTTGAAAGCGGTCCAATAAACTATCGAACTTGCGTTTCTACTGTAAGACGGTATAGCGGTGTGTGTATATATATGAAGTATTATAAATACAGAGGCTGATAACACATTTTTAGAAAGATTTCATTGAAAAGAAATAACAAAGCTTAAATTAATTAAAAAAAAAAATTCTGGCGACAACTCATCTTATAAAAGGCAAATTACCGTTAGCATGTAGTTAAATGCTGTCTTTTTTAAAAAGAGCGATTGTAAAAATATTTTGAATTGAAGATTACATTTTCGTTCTTTCCGAAGAGAAATACTTTTATTCTATAATTAAGAAACGCCGTGAAAATCATGGAATTCGCATTTCCAATTAAAACATAAGCAATATTATTGATAATGAAAGATAAACCCGCCAAGCATTGTTTTTAACCTGAAAAGAACAACTGAATACATGAAGAAGGTATATACATTTCACTATTTCAAAAATAAAGTTTCTTGTCTCAAAAGAAAATTCACCTATTCAACGAAATATTGTAGTGTCTTTAAATACTTCTGCAGTGACTGTAAATAAGATAATAAATAAAGATTTAAATCTTATAAAAGCTAAATTACATAATGTTCATCGCCTTTTGCTTGGACATGGAACTGAACGCATAACACGCTGTAGAAATCGCTATGAAACTCGTATAGCCGGTAACAGATGAAAATATATTGTGACAACTGACGATGAACCATGGACCTATTTAAATGAGTATAACAAAATGAAATCTGATGTGGGCAGCACATGACTTTCCTTCTATAATGCAATGAATTTACTACTTGTACAGTAAAAAACAAGAAATATCAATCATGCATAAAGCACTGATTATGAAACACTTTCCAACTTCACTGCAATTTCATTTAAACATCTCTAAAATGCGATACATTCCTCGGTAATATTTTGAAAATTATCACAATACTACATTAATTTATTATATTTGAAAACTCAAAACGTCATCGAAAAAAATGAACTTCATTGAAATGACGGCATTGAAATACAGATTGCCTGGTTTAAACATCTCTAAAATGTGATACATTCCTCGGTAATAATTTTAGAATTATCATAATACTACGATAATTTATTATATTTGACAACTTCATCGAAAACAACTGAAATTCATTCAAATGACGTCATAGACAAAATAACAAGCTTGACTCTCTCTATAAAAGCAGCATTTCATTCATATATAATATCCCATTCATGCCATTCATCACAATACTATAATAATTTATTTTATTTAAAAATTAAGATCATGGACTACAATTAATTAAACTCTATGCGTAAAACTTCATCGAAAAAAATCGTCCTTCTCTTTGTAAAATCAATGAATATTTCATTCATATCAGTTATACAGACTCCATGAACTAAATGATTTTGTCTTAAAGAAATACAGCAATTCTAAAACAACTCATTCTCCATATTTTGCTGCTTACATTTTACATAGGTGAAAAATAGGCTTCGTTGTAGAAGTAATCAAATTTGGATGAGCATTTAAACTCAAATATATTGTTATTGCGTTGTTTCAGTATGTAGATGTACAGAATTTAAGCAAAGATAAAGCGGTTTTAGGACGGATTCAACACTCATTATGAATTAAAAAGAACTTTAAAAATCACGATTTTGAGACAAGATGGATGCCATACATCATTTTGAAGTGGGTCACGTGATCTTTTCATATCATGGTCACGTGATCGCTTCATATAAGAGGTGTAATTATTATTTAAATTTTTATTTAAAAAACTACTGAATATATTTTGCTGAATTTTTTTATATATTTTATGGAGCAATTTGAATATTACCTAAAATTTTCGAAGCAATTTGTGAATTTTAAATCCGCTTAAAAATGTTTGAAAAATTAGATCCCATAGGGCTCAATGTATTTCATTTTTGCAACACGGGTTCAATCCAAAACTAATTGGGTGATATTATTCTATTATATTCAAATAGGTCCTACAGACCGTCTGAACAACATACTAAAATTTCATTTTGATCAAATAATTTTTACGGCAGTTATCGTGCTAACGGACAGCCAGAGAGACAGACAGACAGAACGAATAACACTACAGTCATAAACACTTGAATTGATACATAAATCAATTTTGCATATGACCACGCCCACATTTGTCCACGCCCATTTTTGGAATTCAGAGTTTGAAAGCATTGAAATGGTGTTTACTTGAAAAACAGATAAATAAAAGTTTTATGTAGATGGTGGTAATCCATTTCAATATTTCCGAAGATACTAAGTACCCAAGGAAAAATATAGAAATTGAAATAACTTTTCGGTGTAGATTTCATATTGGCACTAATTATGTCATTTTAAGTCTAAATTACATTTTATTTTATTTATTGCCCTAGACGTCGTAGGTAAATTTTTTCAAAGGCAACGAATTTAACAGCTTTTAGTTAATGGATAATATTAACGGATAACAATTTCCTATCGCCCTACAAAGTTTGAGTTCATGAAACATTAAAATTGAAATATTTAAGTGCTCTATCCAAATAAACCGATAATCTTTTGAAGCTATATTTTATATAATAAATGATCTCATTTAATCTTAAAGAGTAACATACTAACAATTGGATTCCAGCAAGCTGCGGTAAGTGAAACTGCAGTGAATTGAAATAAATACAACTTTATCCACCACACTTTAACTTGCTCAACCGCAGTCGTGTCCAGTCATATACAGTCATAAACACTTTTAAAGTTTGTTGTAAAGTGTTAAAAGCAGATTATTTTTGTAGTAGTTATTTATATTCTTTCAAAGATATTGAATTTTCGTCAATGAGTCGTCATTTTCCATGTCGTCATCATCAATGAGTAGTCATTGATTTAGCCTCATTTTTATCCATTTGGCGCCTTTTTCGTTAATTTAGCATATATTTAAAAAGTCGCCAAGTTGGCGACTTGCCACCAAATTCGTCGCCAAAATCTCTCCAAGCGTTATGCACGGAGTAATAAGTTATCCTTACAGCAGATAAATGACTATTGGCGTTCAAATACAAAAGTATTACTTAAAGTATATTTTTTCATGAATGGAACGATCTAGATCCACGTGAATGATATCACCCAATTTATCGCATGGTATTACATATGAAAAGGGAACATGTTTCTCAATAGGGAATATTTTTTCCTTATTTTTTATGACTTTTTGATTTTTTGATTTTTTATTTAATGTGCAATTTCTCGAGAACGGTTCATGTTAGCGTTCTAAAATTTATGTCAATCGTTTTCTAATGAAAAATTACAAAAAAAAAATGTATATTTGCGTAACTTTATTAGCGATTTTTATTTTTGACGATTTTTTAAATATTTCACTCGAAAATTTAGGAGGGTTCTATACATTCGATTGTGTATAAAAACAATAGGCTTCCAGTGTTTATGGATTGTGATTTTTGTACCAAATTTCGTTCGAATCGGTCTATTCGTTCGTCAGTTATCGTCTCCACAGACTCACTGACACACACACACACACACACACACACACACACACACACACACACACACACACACAACACACAGACGCACACACACACACACACACACACACACACACACACACACACACAGACATCATTTCAGAATTGTTTTATTCGTGATCAGGGATGCTTGAAACGTGCTGTCCCGTCGAAAACTCGAATTCGAATTTTCGATCTCGTCACAATACTTTCCTTATACATTATGTATATAAAGAAAGTAAAAAGGGTTAAAAGCTTGGTTTCAAGGATAAGATGAAAGTTTCAGTAATAGATTCATGATTAATGCTGTCTCTTAGTACAAATATAAATTAAAGTTAAGAAAAATTGAAAAAATGTCAAAAGCAATTCGGCATATTATTAAAAAAATCTGTAAAAGTAGTAAATTTATTGCATTATATAAGGAAAGTTATGTGTTGCCCAGAACAGATTTTTAGATTTATTACGAAGATCAAAAATTGACCTTATATATATGACAATTGAAACATACCTCTGTATTTTGGGTCTGATGCTCAGCATTACTGTGATTGCCACCTTTGCCGACCCTTGTTCTGGTATTTGAGTCATCGTTGACTTTTTCTATAACATTTTAATATTTAACTTAACATCTTACTACTTGAAAATCAACACTCTCTCTTACAACAACATTGTTCGAATTTCATGACCGCGCTCTCTCTCTTCTGGGCAATCATTAGTTTCTTTCAAAGCTTCTAGACAATCATACGTGGTCTTTCTCCTCCTTAAGCGTTTAATAAAATTAGTGTAATTTTAATCATAACCATAATATGAGTGAATAAATAATATTTATTTTAAAAGTTAATAATGTCGAAATTAAGTGTTTTAATTAATGATTATGTTTGGGAAGGCGTGGAAAGTGGTAATGGTATGTTATAGCGACAATGAGAAAAATCTGATGTGGGCAATACATGACTTTCCTTATATAATGAAATGAATTTACTACTTTTACAGTAAAAAAAAAGGGTTTTCTTATAGTAGATACTTATATTCTTTCCAAGATATTGAATTTTCGACAATTAGTCGTCATTTTCATTGATTTAGCATCATTTTTATCCATTTGGCGAGATTTTCGTTAATTTGGCAGCATTTCAAAAAGCCGCCAAATTGGCAACATTCCGCCAAAATCGTCGCCAAAATCTCGCCCAGCGTTATGGACGAAAAAATAAGTTATTCTTACAGCAGATAAATGACTATTGGCGATCAAATACGAAAGTATTACTCAAAGTATCTTTTTTTATGAATGGAACGAGCTAGATCCACGAGAATGATGTCACCAAATTTATCGCATGATATTACATATGAAAAGTGAAAAGGTTTCTGAACAGTTAATGTATTTTTTTTAATTTATGGGATTTTTTTATAAATTTATTTTAAAAATGTGCAATATCTCGAGAACGGTTTATGTTAGCGTTCTAAAATTTATGTCAATCATTTTCTAATGAAAAATTACATAAGAAATGTTTATTTGCGTAACTTTAATAAAGGTTTTGATTTTTTGATGATTTTTTCAAAATTTCACTCGAAAATTTAGAGCGGTTCTGAACATTCGATTACGTATAAAAACAATAGGCTTACAGTGTTTACGGATTGTGATTTTTGTACCAAATTTCGTTCGAATCGGTCCATTCGTTCGTCAGTTATCGTCTCCACAGGCTCACTGACACACACACACACACACACACACACACACACATACTTTCACACACACACACACACATACACACACACACACATACTTTCACACACACACACACACACACACACACACACACAGACATCACTTCAAAAATGTTTGATTCGTGATCAGGGATGCTTGAAACGTGCTCTCCCGTCAAAAACTCGAATACGAACTTTCGACCCCGTCACTATACTTTCCTTATACATTATGTATGTAAGGAAAGTAATAATATTTTAACTCCTTTATTTAAAGAATAAATACCATCTCTTTTTCCATAGAGTCTGAATAGGGTAGAACGTTATCAAGATAAAACAATCAGTTATACATTTACCACTAAATTTCTTAATAAAATGACAACAGATACAGGTATTGAATCTCATTGATTTGGAGTTATGTTTATCAATTTCGCGATATTTTTTATCTATTAGGCGATATTTTTGTCAATTTGGCAACATTTTATAAAACTCGCCAAGTTGACGCGGCAAAACTATTCCTTCACAGTCGTCTGATGCGTCATCAATGGGTTATTGTGCTTTTGGATTTTTAAAAATGCAATTTTCTAAATGCAGACATAAAACAGTGACTAATAAAAACTGTGAAAAATGACTGGGAGAGAATACCCTTCTCAACTTTAAGAAAAGCTCCCTTAGATATCAAGATATAGAATCATAGTCCAGAGGTAGGGTCATCAGATAGAACATTTAAGAAATAAATGTCGTTAGTTTACACATTAATTATATTGCTTTAATTTTTTTTCTAAAAATGTGTAAGCAGCATCTGTATACAGCAAATTCAATAAATCAATAATATTTTAGCCATTCGTATCTGTCACACCAAATTTAGTGTTTTATTTGATGTCTTTTTATTCTTTGCCTTATCTTTCTATTCTCCCGATATTTGTCATCGTGTCAAATACCTAATATGTTTTTACCGATAAAACCCCCCACAAAATATTGGATATCATGAGTTTTATTCTGTGTACTATTATTGGAAAACTTGCTCTACATATGTTCAGACTTTTGCCATAATAATCCTCGAAAAACAAGGAATTATTTTAATGTGTAGTAAATGTAAAGTAACAATTATTTTAAACATTTTTGCAAATACTTATAACATTCTAGCTGGACCAGATGCAAAAATTTCATAACTGAGAGTGAGTAATTAAATTACCAAACAACTGTTTTTATATTCAACTTTCATTAAACAGTATTTCACTTTTTTTAATTTTTAAAATGATTTAACACGGGACATAGCATGTCTAATCACAGGTTGTGATGTGTTATACGTACACTGCTCACATCTGAAATTGCTACACCATGAATGCCTTTATGTATCCTTATGAAATTTACAGAATATAATTGTAACATGGAGATGTACAAATGATCAAAACATCGTACCTGGAAAATGAAAGCATGGAACTTTATTAACATTAGACCAATATGGAGTTGGCCCACAGCGAGTGGCTATGCAGGATTGAATACGACGAGGCATCCCGTCAACGAGATGGTCAATGGCGTGCTAAGGGATGACATTCCACACAGCATGAAATTGAGCTAGTAACTGAACATGGTTTACTGGAATTGGGAGTTATCTTAATCAGCAAACTATGATGTCCCATATATGCTCAATTGGCGATAAATCGGGAGAATATGCTGGCCAAAGCAGGATATCAAAACCTTGTAGACTATTCATAGTTACGCGTGCAGTAGGTGGCCTGGTATTATCCTGCTAAAAAGCAGTCCAGGCCTGGTTGACAGATATGGCTGTACCACAGGTCTCCCAATGTTAGAGCCGTATCGTTGTGCGGTGATACTGCCAGAAACGAGGAAAAAAGGTGTTCAGCCACCAAATGTTATACCACCCAAACCATGGTACCACTTAGCGGGGGCTGTGGGGCTACTGATAGAAAAAGCGTCCTGGTGGCGTTGATGAAAGCGCCGCCATATGCGAGTACGGCCTCTGACATGCCAAAATAGAACCGGGATTCATCCGTGAACAAAATGTTTTGCCATTATGTCGACCAATTGCGTCTCATTTGACACAACTGGAGGCGAGCCGGCCACACAAATAGTTACTGTAAGCCTTCGGGTTAGTAGTGAGGTCTGGGTTTTTCACACAACTGGAGGCGACGTAAGCAGCGAAGACGTTGAAACTATAGGTGTCGAAAAGGTCGTCTACCTCGGAGTCCTGCGTCATGCAAACGGTTTCGAATTGTTTGCGTCGAAATCACGTTACCCGTATTGTAGGATAAATGTTGTTGTAACACGGTCGCTGTGGTAAACGGCTCCCGCACAACGCTTCTCAGAAGCATAAGATCTCCAAGTGGTGTAGTATACCTGGAAGCTCAACTGCCTGATCTTCGTGTCGTGTCGTTGTCTCTCACGAACCGTAACACATACCGTTGAACTGTGCTCACATCACAACCCAATAGTTCAGCGATCCTTCGAAGACTCATTCCGCCATGGGCTCATTTCACCATTATGTCGACCAATTGCGTCTCATTTGACACCACTGGAGTCGACATAACTGGCGAAGACGTTGAAACGGTAGACGTCGAAAAGGTCGTCTACCTCGGAGTCCTGCGTCATAAAAACGGTTTCGAATTGTTTGCGTCGAAACAACTTTACCTGTAGTATAGGATAAATGTCGTTGTAGCACGGTTGCAGTGGTAAACGGCTCCCGCACAACGCTTCTCAGAAGCATACGAATTCCAAGTGGTGTGGTACACCTGTAAGCTCCACTGCCTGATCTTCGTGTCGTGTCGTTGTCTCTCATGAACCGTAACACAGACTGATGAACTGTGCTCAAATCACGACCCAATCGATCTTTCGGAAGCTCAATCCTACCCTCACGTAAAATAATGATTTGTTGCCATTCTGTTGACGACAACTGAACGTATGAGGTACGTCGACGCACTCTTGGCACACTGTGATGATTTTTACAACCTGAAACCAATGACGCTACAATTTAGCTGTGATATCGCCCCTCTTTGACTGATCGCTCCTTCTCCGGTTTTATCCTGCTCAACAAGGTGTTACGTCACTATGCGTAACGAAACTGTGATCATTTGCATATCTCGCCTTGCTGCTTCCATTGCCTGATTTACATAAAGCTACACTTACAGCTATATGGTGTTGCAATTTTAGTTGAGCGCAGTGCATTTAGACCAACTTTCTGAAACATTTCTTTCATTTATAAATAAAATACTAAAACGGGCGCATGTGTAACCTTTCCGAAAATACGCAAGGAACAGATAAATTCAATAAGTGTTCGTATTTATAATATGACTGCATTTATCAGTAAATGAAAATTGTATGATAAATTGCAGGTCAAAAGCGTTTAATTTTAACTACATCTTGTTTGTTTTAACCACAACCAGCCACTGTTGCATGCAATTGACACTAATGGTTAGGTTAAAAATTATCCGTGAAAACAAAATAACTTTAAATAAATCAATTACGATTTTTTCCGGTACATAATTTAAAAGCGCAAATATATTTTCAGAATTTTTATCGCCGTTGATACACGGGCATGGATTTCAATCATAACAATTTGTTAATATTGAATTTATGGATACATATATATCCTTTATAAATAAACAATGCAATTTATTTTCTTAAAATATATTCCATCTCAAGTTCTCGGATGATCATAAGAATCTTCCAGATGCATCTTTCGAAGTTCAAATTTAGAAAGCGGGACATGCACTAACAATACGTATTGTTAGTATTGTTGAAAATATTTCAAAAGACGCAACTATCAACTATTTTTCAGATATATTTAGGGGATATATACTTCTTTTTTTTTTTTTTTTGCAAAATAAACTTTTGAAACAAATAAGAAATTCCAATGAAAAGCTTCTTTAAAAATATTTTAGTCAATTATCATTTAAATGCACAACTTACACAATAAAACAAGAAAGATTAGTTAGGCTTGCGATTTTAAATATTTTATTAAGGTGTATCCTGTCTCGCTTTGTGTTTTCTTTTTTTTTCTTCTTTGAAACACCTTAGAACACGGAGTTCGAAGTAAATCATGAAAGAAATGTGACAGTGATGATCAGAATCATCTAAAGGAAGTGACATACATAATACTTTTAAGAATATCTAACAGGGCACCACTGTTATAATTTGAAGGTTCGAGGTCGCTTGACCTTGGCGATAAATTTGATAACCTGGTTTCAATTTTGTCGCGAAGTTGCCAAATTGGTTACCTTTGGCGAGTTCTAGAAACTGTTCAACTTTTATAGATAGGTTAATAAATTCCTTGTTTTCTACAAAAATCTGGATAGAGGGTACATAAACTCGTCATATCGTTCAACTGGGTTGTGAACGTGATAAAAGTAAATATATAACTCAACTCCGACCTCAATTCAGAGACCACTATGTCATTCTTCTTTTGATGATATATATATTTTTAAGCTATATTATAATTGAAAAAAAATTACAAAATAAATTAAAATTTAAAACTTCGAAATCCATGCATCGTTACAAACAAAACATATCAACCTTTTCCGATTCGAAATATGCAAAACGACTGAGGTTACAAATCAATCTATAACAAATACCAGAGTTACTATCTCAGTGCACTTTTGTAAGCGAATTTTCCAAAGATTTAATGCTTCAAACCCTCCATTTCTTAGAAACAATGAAAAATATGCTTTTATAGCCTCATCAATCTCATCTTTGGAATGAAAACGATGCCCAAGTATTTTTTTTAGATTAAAAAATAGCCAAAATTCACACATAACAAAATCAGGAGAATAGGGTGGATAATCTATAGCTTTGATGTTTTTTTGTTCAAGAAATTCGACTGTCATTCTTGCTAAATGAGAAGTTGCATTGTCATGGTGAAGCAAGAGTCATCTAACATTCACTTCCTGGAGAATTTCTGGAAGACACTTTGTGGTGCACCAGTCAGCTGTATATGTCTTCTGTACCTCTAGCTTTATGGCTTTGACCAGACTTGGACTTCTGAAGAACACGCCATACCTTACATTTTTCATTGCTCGTTGTATTTCCCCCATTGTTGGTTTGGGGATCATTTTCAAATATCCATACTTTACTTTTTTGACGTGTTGAAAGGTCAAAAGCGGTGTGTACGCTTCATCACCAGTTATGAGTCTAAAAATAATGCGGTTATCAACATTATTATGTAATTTTAGGGCTTCTGTACTGATTGTGACACGCTCCCTCTTTTGGTGTTGTGTTAAATTATAGGGGACCCAACGACAAACTAATTTCTTCATATGCAGTTCTTTATGAATAATTTTATGTATAGCTGCGGATCCAATGTTAAGTTCCTTCTGTATCATTTGATAGGTACAGCGATTATCATTGATTAACATTTTTCGAATTGCCAACACATTTTCTGGGACTACAGCTGACAACGCTCTTCCTGTGTGTTTCTCATCCAGGAGAGAATTACGACCTCTTTTAAACTGTATAAACCATCTGAATACAGTTCCACGAGATGGAGCATCATTTCTATATACTAATTGTAGACGTTGAATACATTCTTCTTGATTTATCCCCACTTTAAAATCATAGAAAATCATGGCTCGAAAATGCTCTCGAGTCAACTTAATTTTTTTTCTTACATAATGAATTCTACGATAGCGAAAATGTAATTGTTGCCACAAACCATTATCTGCGGACATAAGTGTTCAAATTTAAATATCCGGCCAATATTTTTTTAGCGCATATCGTCTGCCCCTGTCTCAAAAATTTCAGTGTGACCCTCGTATTATAATATATAAGGAAAGTATTGTGACGGGTTCGAAAATTCAAATTCACATTTTCGACGGGAAAGCACATTTCAAGCACCCCTGAACACGATGTTTCGGAAACGTTGTCTGCCTATGCGTGCGTAAATATGTGTGAGTATGTGTGTGTGTATGTAAATATGTGTGTATGTGTGTGTGGGGTGTGGAGGTGGGTGTATGTGTCTGTGTATATGTGTGTGTGTGTGTGTGTGTCAGTGAGCCTGTGGAGACGACATCCCACGAACCAATAAAACGATTCGAACGATATCTGGTACAATTATTACAATCAGTAAATAGTGGAAGACTATTGCATTCAAACGCAATCGAATGTTTAGAATCACACTAAATTTTGAAATGAAATTTTTTGAAAAAATCATCAAAATATTAAAACTTTCAGTACAGTTACGCAAATAGACATTTCTTATGTAATTTTTTCTTATTAAACGATTGACATAAATTTTAGAACACTAGCATGAACCATTCTCGATATATTGCACATTTTAAAATTAATAACAAATAAAAACAAATCTCATATGGACCTCACCTGACTTTCTTTATATTATCTCGAACGATATCTGGTACAATTATTACAATCAGTAAATAGTGGAAGACTATTGCATTCAAACGCAATCGAATGTTTAGAATCACACTAAATTTTGAAATGAAATTTTTTGAAAAAATCATCAAAATATTAAAACTTTCAGTACAGTTACGCAAATAGACATTTCTTATGTAATTTTTTCTTATTAAACGATTGACATAAATTTTAGAACACTAGCATGAACCATTCTCGATATATTGCACATTTTAAAATTAATAACAAATAAAAACAAATCTCATATGGACCTCACCTGACTTTCTTTATATAATGCAACGAATTTGCTCCTTTCACAGTAAATAAATAATGCATAAGATCCAAGGTACTGAGTTTTTAACGTTGAATTGTACATTTCGGAATTTTCAGAATGACAACATATAATACTAATTCTGAATACCCAATTAAGTTATATTTCGCACAACCGTAAATCAAAAATTATCAATATTGATAGCATCCTCAATAAGCGCTATATTCCATATATTGAAATATTTTAATAATTAATTCATCAATTAGTTGTCATTTTCATTGAATTGGCGTCATTTTTGCAATTTTGACCAAATTTTCGTCAATCTGGCGCGAAATTTTGCCAAGTTGGCGATACTTGCTAGATTTTTCAGCAAGTTTGCCAAATACATCACTAAGTGTTACAGACAAATGGAGAGAGGAGAATTTCTTATATACTACTCGTCATATGACGGAGATCAGAATTTGCGAAACATACTTCTTACTTGACGTACTTTTTATCAATTTGACGACATTTTGTCAGTTTGAGAACATTTAGAAAAGTAGCCAAGTTTCCAACGTCTCGAAATTTTTGCCAAGAGTTGCGGAGGGACGGGAGGAAAAATGGGTTATTGTCTATTATTATGTTCTTTCCAAGATATTGAACTTTCATCACTTAATCGTCATTTCATTGATTCCGCGTCAGTTTTATCAATTGGTCAAATTTTTATCAATTGGGTGACATTTTCCGTCAATTTGGCAACAATGAAAAAGTCACCAAGTTGGAGATATTTCGAAAAATTCATCACCAACATTTTATTTAAACGCGACGGAGGGAAAAATAGGTTATTCTTATAGTACTTGTAGATTCTTGTATTCTTTCCAAAATATTGAATTTTCCTCCAATTTCGTCAATTAGTCGTCATTTTCATTAATTCAGTGTCCTTTTTATAAATTTGACGACATTTTCATTAATTTGCCAACATTTAAAAAAAATCGCCAAGTTGGCGACATTCGTCGCCAACAGCCAAAATCTCGTCAAGCTGAATAGATGCAGAAATGAGTTATTCTTATAACAGATAAATGACTATTGGCGTCCAACTAAAAATTTATTACCCAAAGTATCTTTTCAAATGAATGGAATGAATTAGATCCACGAGAATGGTGTCATCAAATTTATCACATGATATTCTATATGAAAAATGAACATATTTCACAATAGTCAGTAACATTTTTTATTTAATGTGCTTTTTTGACAAATTTATTTGAAAAATGTGCACTATCTCAAGAACGGTTCATGGTAGCATTCTAAAGTTTATGTCAATCGTTTTCTAGTGAAAAATTACGTAAGAAATGAATATTTGCGTTGATTTCGTTTATATTTTTGGATGTTTCTTTTTAAATCTCACTCAAAAATTTAGTGGGGGTTCTGAACATTCAATTGCGTGTGAAAACAGTAGGCTCCCAGCATTCACGGATTGTAGTTTTTGTACTAAATGTCGTTCCAATCGCTCCATTCGTTCGTCAGATATCGTGTCGAAAGTCTCGCTGACACACCACACACACTTAACACACACAGACACAGCCATCGCCTCAAAACCGTTTGATCAGGGATGCTTGAAACGTGCTCTTCCGTCGAAAACTCGAATTCAAATTTTCGACCCCGTCACAATACTTTCCTTATACATTATACTATGCATATTAGGAAAGTAAAAAGTATTAACTATTGTAAAATATGTTCACTTTTTATATGTAATATTAAGCGATAAATTTTTTATCACCATTCTCGTAAATCTAGCTCATTTCATTCACGAAAGAAAATACTTTGGATAATAGTTTTGTATTTGCAAGCCATTAGTCTTTTATCTTCCATAAGAATAAACTATTTCTCCCTCCACAACGCTTGGCGACATTTTGACAACGAATTTGTGAAATATTTCCTTACTTGACGGGTTTTTCAAATGTTGTCACATTGACGAAAATATCGCCAAATTAATAAAAAAAATGTTACCAGACTGATAAAAATGACTCTAAATCAATGGAAATGACGAATAATTAATTAAAAATTCAATATCTCAGAAATATTAAAAGAATCTACTATAAGAAAAGATACTGTCAGATGGTAAACCCATTTTCCAATATTTTGGTAGTTTACGCTGTTATATTTTTGGATCAGTCCTTGTTACCAGCTGCACATAAAAACAGAATGTGATGATGTTCTTTGGCGTTCGCATTTAAATGAAATATGCAACTTTGTTAGAGCCGGTCGAGGTTATAGATGCTGTAGGTCTTATCAATTAACGCCCAAAACAGTATCAGATTTCTGGGGCTTGCAAAAGGGTTGGTTTGACCGGAGGGTCTAAAAACCACTAATGTTGCTTTCGAGTCAAGGGGTTACGCCCCAGAAACCAATGAGAATGTTTTCCAAACTTGAGAGACGTGTATTAAAATATTTGAGAGAGACAGAGAGATAGTTTTAAAATTTGTAAAATGGAAAAAGGGAAATTGATTCTGGAACGAGTGACGAGATAATCGAGGCTATTTTCCCTCGCAGCTGCTATGGGAACTGATGATAGATGTGCTAGAAGGGTCACTACTAAGTGATGTCGGTGGGTTACCATTTTGGGACTTTTCCTGATACGTTTACTTTTCCTCTCCCTCGGCTCTAATTAAATTCTATTTAGTGTTAGACAGGTAATTTTATATTCGGTTGTCGCCATTCCAATTTAGTGTACAAGACGCATTTAAATTATTTTAATAGTTTTTCAACACAATGAAGGGTATGAAGTTTAATGTTTATATTAACACTTGTAATTATATATATATATATATATATATATATATATATATATATATGTGTGTGTGTGTGTGTGTGTGTGTGTGTGTATGTTTCTGTAAATAAATTATGTATTTCTTAAATGTACACACTTTGTTATTTTCGAGCTCTTTACTGGCATGTCCTAAAACGAGATAGAGATTTCAGTACAGATAATTTGGTAGATAGTTTTGTATTTGGACGCCATTAGTCGTTTATTTACTATAATAATAACTTATTTCTCCGTCCATAGCGCTTGACAAAATTTTGGCGTCAAAGTTGCCGGAATATCGCCAACTTGACGAGTTTTTTTAATTTTGTCAAATTGATGAAAATGTCTCTAAATTGATGAAAATGTCGCCAAATTGATAAAAATGACGTTACATCAATGAAAATTATGACTTATTAATGAAAATTCAATATCTTGGAAACAACATAAGAAACAACTATAAGAATAACCCATTTCTCTGTCCGTGCGTTAGGCGTGGCGAAAAATTTGATGGGATGTTACGAATTGGCGACTTTTAAATATTGCAAGATTGACGAAAATGCCGCCAAATTGATAAGAATGTTACCACATTGATTAAAATGACACTCAATAGGAGGCAATGCTTTGCAAATTTGTAATTCCGTCATATGACTGGCTTAACTTCTAGTATATTAGAAATGCGCTTCTCTCCGTTTGTTTGTAGCACTTAACGATACATGTAGCAAACTTGGTGAGTAATCCAGCAAAATACGGCAATATCCATCGAATATCTAACTTGACGATGTATAGCATCAGATCGACAACATATTGCAAAATTGCAAAAATAACGCCAATTTAATGAAAATGACGCCTAATTGATCAATTTATTATTAAAATATTTTAATATATGGACTATATTGCTTATTGGGATGCTATTACTATTGATAATTGGTAATTTTGAGTTTTGTGAAATAAAAGGTAATTGGGTATGAAATAGCGTTACATATTTTCATCCATAAAAGAATCAAATGACCCAACGTTGCAAGCTCTGTGCCGTGGATTTTTTCATCATTTTTTAAATGTGGAAGAAGTAAATTCATTGCATTGCATAAGGTAAGGCATGTGCTGGTCACATCATATTTTTCCCTTATGCATTAAGGCAATTTCATGGAAATTTTTAATACTAATATCGCATTTTTTATTTTAATTCCTTCTCTGTATTTGCTAGCTGTCAGTATTAAAAATTCAAAAATTTGTTTTAAACTATAAATATCAGTCAGTAAGGCAATACCGATATTAGTTATGAAAATCTTCCATCAATGGGATATAACCTCCGAAATAGCATTATACGCCAAAATCTCCTAAGAGCGTAAAAGTATACAGACAGAATCCTTTGAAATTTCGAACTCAGAAAGGTTTTCTCCGAAATGGGTAGAACTCTAATGAGAAGTTTTCTTGAGCTCATTTCGAAAGATGAAATAGCGTATTTACTTTGCAGATTTATTTACCAAAGTAACGTTAAAGTTATATATAAATTTACCAAATAAATTCACTTTTACTTTCCCTACATGCATAGTATAGAAAAAATATTATGATGAAGTCGAAAATTCAAATTTGAGTTTTCGACGGAAGACCACGTTTTTAGTATCCCTGATCATGACTCGAACATTTTAAGGTGAAGTCTATGCGTGTATGTATATATGTTTGATATTTGTCAGTGTGTGTATGTATGTATGTTAGTTGTCAGTGTGTATGTATGAATGTTCATTGTCAGCGGGTGTGTATATGTATGTTAATGTGTGTGCATATGTATGTTAATGTGTGTGCATATGTATGTTAATGTGTGTGCACATGCATGTTAGTTTGTGAGTATGTACATTAGTGTGTGTGCCCATAAGTCTCAGCGATATCTCATGAATGGAGCGTTTTGAACGTAATTTGGTACAATTATTACAATCAATATATATTAAAATACTGTTATTTTTTATGCAATCGTGTGTTTAGGAAGCCTTAGGATTTTCATATGAGTTTTTTAATGTTTTTTTTTAAATAAAGACATTATAAATAAATAATCATTTCATACATAATTTTACAATAGAAAACGAATAATATAAACTTGCTAGGAAACTGACAATTTCAGTACTTTCACGTGGCATACAAAAAATTCGTGAAACAATATCATGAACAATATCATCATCCATGAAATAATATCAAATAATATACCGGCACAAACTACATGATGAATTTCATGAATTTTATGGCGAGCACGTGGAAGGATAAAAATTATCAAAAATTGTGGCTTATTCCTTTCTGTCGTTGTAAGTATTGGTTATTCCATTCTAAAGAGCGCATAATAAACCCGAAACCGGTCCTGGTAGCTGCAATGAGAGTATCTTGCATATTGATCCGATTGTTAGAATTATGTTAAAAAATAATTAATTTCTAATGACAAATGATTGCAAAAATTAGTTATTATTAACTGAGTGTGGTTCAACTCAACGCTGTCATGTAAAAATCTCATGCTTCTTTTCTTTTTTCAAATTTCACAAGAAATTTTTTCAAAATATTGTTTTGTTGGTCCAAATGTTCAAAATTATAGCACATTACTCTTAATTTTAAAGGGCTTGAAAAAATATTTCAATTGATACCAAGTTCGTCAATGTACCCCCCTCCTTTGGGGGGGGGGGGTAACATTATGCAATGTAACTTTGTGAGATGTAGACACTTGTGTACAATGTTTATTTAATAAGTGTTTTCGGAAAAACCTCCTTATATGTGTAAGGAGTATTGTTGCCTCAACCGGTAATCGAACCTATGATCTCTCCGAACAGGTCAGCCGACGATCTTCTGTTGAGATACTGAAACAAAATTGCAAGCTCTCATCACCGAAGTGGACTCTGCATTCTCCTCAATATAATGTCAGATTGGCAGGCAATTGGCAATCGGACTGACCACCTCCTGCTTTTTGTACCTCAGGTTAGTATCCTGATTCTACTATTTCTACCCAGGTTATTATCTCGCGTGGTCGATATCCTCTCAATTTGAAATTGGTGCTCCATCTTCCAGAGTCCACTGAATCCGTACTAATCGTACTAGGGTCAGTTTCAGATCTTCGACATCTTTGCACTAACCTACAGGGTTGATTGTTCGGACACCATTTTAGAGAGTCTTGCGGCCCCAACCGGAAATCGAATCCTGGATCTTAGAACTGGATAGCCGACGCTCTACCATTGAGTTCCTTGCAAGCTCCTATCTTTGCAAACTCCTTTGCAAGCTCCTATCTTTGCAAACTCCTTTGCAAGCTCCAATCTTTGAATTGGACTTTGGAAGATTGAGCGCCGATTTCAAATTAAGAGGATAACGACCACGCAGAATACTAACCTGAGTAAAATTGTAGTAGCAGGAGATTAACCTGAGGTAAAAGTAGCAGGAAGTGGTCAGTCAGATTGATAGTTTATCGCCAATCTGACATTAGAGGGAGGAGAATGCTGAGTCCACTTAGACGATAAGAGCTTGCAATTTCGTCCCAGTAGCTCAACGGTGTGCGTCGGCTGGCCAGTTTGGAGATCTAGAGTTCGGTTCCCATTTGGGGCAGCAAGGCTCCTTACAATTTCCCTTCTCGAGGAGGGATAATGGCGTCACGACTATAATTTCACGACAATAATTGGAATTGTTATGTTTTATGATCATTGAGCTATTAATAATCCCTTTTTATGCATAATTATGTCAACTGTTGTCGTATACTGCCAGGTTAAGAAAGTATAAAATTTCTATGTTTTTACTCAAAGTTTTAAAACATTCTATCTAGTTCTATATTTGTGATAGAAAAGCAGGATATAAAGTTTCGTGAAAATTCATTAATATTTGCGACAGTTATGATGTACTCAAGAGATCGACCTCAAACGAACCAACATTGCTCTAAAAAATAGTCTGATCATCTTCAGAAAGTCATATATTGGCATCAAAATCTCGAAATCGAAAATTTTCGCGAAAACTATACTTCTCTATTCTATAGTATGGTAAAATAGAAATTTCAAAGTAATTTCAATATAGTAAGGGAAATATTCACTATTTTCAAACAATGCCATGTGATATCCGAAACAGCATTCCACACCAAAACTAAATAAACATAACTGAGCAACGCAGATGAACATGAAAACATTCCGCCTACATGGTCTGAAAATCCAGACAGTTTACTTTGGAACGCACAGATCACTAACGATAGATTTCCATGGAAGCATTTCAAAATACGAAAATATGATTTATAGATTTTTTTCAGAAAGAGCTTTAAATTTAACGATAAAACATAATGTAGTTTTACAAAAGACCATATAAATTCAACTTTTAATCATTATATATAGTTTTAATGAAGGAAATACTTCCAAAATATAAAATTTATAAACAAATAAGAAAACCTGTAAAAAGGAACTCAAATTTTATACAAATTGCTCTTCATTCTCAGATAGACAGCAGACATGGAAAATTAGGTGACTGCATTTATTAAACAGCAAAATCAAGCAGTTATATATTATTATTCAACTGATATACATCTGCGGGGAAAAAAAACGCCCCACCCTCTTTTAATCGAGCATCGTTCATCGTAGAGAAAATTGAATGATACTATTCGATTAGGAATAACATCCTCTACAAATTAATGTGCGTAAAATTTGCATAAGAGGAAAGTCTTCATATCTAAACGCGCACAAACTTTGAAATTTTAAATGGAAACACCGAAGTTTGACAACATAGTTCGAAACTAGAGCAAAATTCAACCTTTGATACCAAATTTCAAGTCATTTGGGTGAAGCGTTTCTGAGTTGTGAGTATGTAAAGTTTTGAGCTCCTAATGTTACATTAGTTTCCAAGACTTCCATTCATATCTCCTGTAATAGTTATCTGCTCACGCTGATTATTGGCATGACGTTACTGCTAAACAACCCAAACACATTTACGTGTTTTTATTCTTGTAGAATAAATTGTTTGTATGAAATATTAATTATGAAATTAATAATAGAAAAAATATGAATACAAACCTGGACACGTTTTGGTAAAAATCGATTCACAAAGAGTTTTTATATGTTTATATAAAATTTCAGGTGTTTCCTCCCACTAGTTCTTTCGAAATGCTTAAATATTCAGCATCACGATGATTTTAGGGGACGTATATTAATTTTAAAAAATGACTAATTTGAAAAAGTTATATTAAATGTAAGTTAACTTTATTTAAGAAAACGGGGATTTATTGTTGCCCAATTTTAATAAAAACTTTGTATAAACAGTGTTGTATAGATGCAAACTAATCAACGTAATTCTGCTACTGTATTGAAGGGTGAAAACGTGTATTGTTATAAATGGGATCTACGTATGTTACTCACCGAGGAGTTACTGTTCCGGAGCTACTGCGATTTGAAATTGCCCACAATATGTGATAATTTATAATAAAAACTATTTATATAAAACAATAACAAATTATAAAACTATGTGATACTAAACACCATAACACGTAGCCTTACATCAAAAGACGAATTTGCATAAATGCGGTTTAGTATGATAGTTATTACAACAACCTAATAACATCTTATTTAAAGGTAAAGTGATTCTATAATTCTATTCTCAATTTATTTTCGCTTATTTAGCTGTATTAATTACAAAGCAGAGTTATCACACCTAATAACATTCTTATTTAAAGTTTTACTGCGGTATATATGTTTGAAAGTCGGATTTGTTATAAATGCGTATGCTTCGACTATATAATGTGCACATGCTTCGACTATATATTGTGCGTATGCTTCGGTACTTGACTCGAGGATGCTTCGGTACTTGACTCGAGGATGCCTCGGCAACTTGACGAGACGACCAAGGGCACAATTATTGCAACAGTGCTGTGGTCAATCAAAGAAACATCGCCCTTCAAATTGCAGTTTTCAATATGGAGCTGATCCCCGAAAATTGCACACTCCGGAATATTGAATATCTTCGGATATAAAAATAGAAACGTCGTGAAATTTTGAATTTGGACTAATTTGAGGGTCTAGAACTTGTGAGTGATGTCAAAATTAGGTGTTGTCATTGGAAATTTCAAAGTTTGTGCGCGTTTAGATATGGAGACTGCCCCTTATGCAAATTTTACGCATATTAATTTGTAGAGGATGTTATTCCTAATCGAATGATATCATTCAATTTTCTCTACGATGAACGAATTTTTTTCTGCGACTGTGCAGTTCTTCCGACATAATGATAATAGTGAAGCAAAACACTAATTGAGTGTTTGAAAGAATAACCAATCCCCCCCCCCACACACACACACACATTTTGGCATTTTTATTAAAATATTTATATCGTTCTATTATTATGCCATTTAATTATGCATCGGTGCAATGATGAGAACTCATTGCGGCCGAGAATATTCTTAAGCCTACTTCATATCAAGTGCGTGTAAATAATGTGTATTCTTACAAGCATCAGTTGTATTCATTGTGAGGAATTTTATATATTGATTTTTCATAATTCCATAAGAAAAATATGAATTTTTTCTAAAACTTTTTGAATTCCAGATTTTGGAGGTTAAACATGTCTTAAGACATATTTAATGGCTTATCAATGCTTTCAAAACGATATCAGTCTCTATGTTCATATATATGTGACTGCGCATATATGCATTTATATATGCTTCTAAGATGTGGATACGATAATTCCAGAGATAATACTTGAAACGTTTCAAATTACTATAGGTAGATACATTATATAATACAGATAGAATTAGGTCGATGTTTTGTAATTTACGTGATGATGGCACAAATTACTAGAAATCTGTCAATGTTAAAACATCATTTCAACGAACAAGGGTAATACCGAGTAATATTAGTTATACAGTCAGTAAAAGAATAAATATAGTGTAATCAGTCAGTATATAGTCAATTCACAAATAATAGCAGCATAATCAACCGTATAGTCATTACAAAAATAGTTGACAAAATATTATGCATATGTAAGGTTTTGACATGTATTAAACTTATACGATAATTTGCTTATGATTTGCTCTTATTTTAAAAACATTTTCATAGCAAAATAATGATCTTTACTATGTATAATTATTTGTTAGAAAGGAGTGTTCATAAAAAGCAACATGTTTCCTGAATGGTATTATACGTACGACTCACTATCACACTACGATCCACAGTCAAATAGGAAACGCAATTTATGTAAGTGCCCATATTTGTTCAAATGGCAAATTTTGGCCAGATTGTCAGATTCAAAATGTGTAACATCAAAGCCAGACATAAGTTAGAACATTTGATCCAAAAACTACATTCTACACCAAACATTCTACAAAAACTAAATTAATGAAACAGTAAAATGTTTGCAGTAATGTATCATAGCAGTGAAATACATAAATATTAAACCTAAGGAAAATATTAATTTTTAGCAGATAGAACCATGAGAGACACAGTTTTAAAATTCTGAAAAAAAAAGAATATAACATAATTTCTTTATATTAAACATTTTTTTAAAAATTAAATAAGGCTTCTAAACCATACTCCCTCCCATCGGTGGAGCTACATGGAAGTTATCGTTCTTCAGCACGAAATAACCGATAACTATATACTGAAAGACTCACATGGGTCCAGAATTTGGAAAAACGCGTCGTATTATGTGGATGGAAGTTCTTTTAAAATGGCGATATTACATATACCTCTAAACTGGCTTTTGGTTAAATCATGACAAATGATAATATTACTAAATACTCAATGGAGTGGAATTAGAGCTTGTGGCAAATAAAGTCCTCAGCATAAATTGTATTGGCATGTTTAATGTACTAAACTTTTGCGGTCCATTCAGCATAAAATTTTAAAAAGCGCAGTTGTTATTCCTACCCAAAGCAGCAGTAATATGTTCTATATGTTCGTACGTTACCCTTTTCAAATAACGCCTAATTAAATAATTTAAGATACTTAATTTAAAGAAATGTTTTACTTCTCCAGACTCGTTGAGTAACACACCTGAGCACAACCAAGGAGACCTGAGATAGATGTGATGTTCCGATCGATTGGGTGTTTCCAATGATAATTAAGTCAAATTTTATTCTGTTACTGGGATGAAAATCACATAATTTTATTGTCAAAGTGGACTCTAGAAATAGCAGTCTGAAAAAATTGAAGTTCCCATCCAGACTAAAACTTTTTACTCGCTATATATTTGATTAAAATAATACAAACATTAGTTTTTACACATTGGGTCTGAACAGCAACAACAACATGTCGAACTTCTCAGGCCTCTCAAACTGCTACTGTCGAGTTGTCTGGGACTTCAACATGTCAAACTGGCAGGATAATTTTTGGTTAAAAACCATTTAAATGCTTCCAATCAAGGAAAATATGTAAAATATACCGTTACGATCTAATTAAAAAATAATTACATGATGCACTATTAAAGGACCGTACAATACTATTTGATATGTGATTCATATTACTGTCCTTACATTACATAGTATAATGTATGGGAGAAACTGCGGTCGAAAATTCAAATTCGAGTTTTTGATGAAAGAGCACCTTTCAACCATCTCTAACCTCGAATCACGCGTTTCTGAGGTAATGTCTGAGTATACGTATGATGTTAGTGTGTATGTATGTTAATGTGTGTTTTTGTGCGTGTGTATGTTTTTGTGTGCATTCGTGAGTCAGTGGAAACAAGATTTCATGGAAAAATGGGATGTTTCGAAGAAAATTTGGCATGATTATAACAGCCAGTGAATATTGTAATCCTATTGACTTTAAACGCAATCGAGTCTTCGAAAACCCCAATACTTTAAGTTAATAAATTTTTGAAAACATAAAAAAATTAGACTAGCACTGTTCTCGATATATTGCACAATTTTCGAATAAATTATTGAAAAACTCATTAAATATTCACAGCCTTCAATACTGTTAAATACATAATCATTTCATACATGATTTTCCGTTAGAAAATGAATAACACACACTTTATAAAGCTAACATGAACAATTCTAGAGATATTGCATGTTTCTCAAAATTATTAAGAATTTCATAACATTAGAAAGTAATAAAATCATTGATTACATTCACTCTCTATATGCAATATCTACAAAGAATATTTTAATGTCATAGATCTAGATCGTTCCATTCATTAGGGAAGGTACATTTTATAATAGTTGTATATTTGGACGTCCAAGAATTCGTCAGTAATCATTTATTTTACGGGAAATTAATTAAATTGCAATTGTATTTTGATATGTATTTTTCATGTGAATATGAATAAGTCACATTATTTAGAGGCATGAGTTCCAAAAGCATCATATTTAAATGCACGTGATGTTAAGTCAATCCCAAAAACATCGTGCCATAGATCTCGTGCATCCGTTTCTCCCTGGGGAAGTACACTTCTTGCATTATGTAGAGAAAGTCACATTATGCCCACATCAGATTTGTTTTACGCTGTGTATTGGTAAAACCATCCTATGCACAGTAAAACGCCGTTGGAAATAACATATTGGTAAACATTATCCCAAGCATCACTTTAATGGATGACAAATGTCATATTTTATTTAAACCATCTTTTAAATATATCTGTACTGGTAGATAAATATCAATAGCAGTTTTGAAACTTCCACACTAACGTTGACAACTTGGTTGAATGGCAAACAATCTCAAACAAACGATGACATGTAATATCCAAAACAACATTCCACGATAAAATATTTTATAAAAATTGCCCGGCTGTGCCTTTTGAGAAATTGAGTTCGAAAAGTTTTCTTCGGCACGTTTCGAAACCTAACGAGAGGTTTTCGCAAAAAAGCATTTGAAAAGTCGAAATTATGGTTCTGTTTTTCGATCTATTTTCAGAATGGGGTTTACAGTTATGTTCACAGACATGTAGTTTCACAAAATACCTAATAAAATAATATTTTTGTCAAATATAACTTTACGGAAAAACATTTTTTTCATAACATGAGGTACATTGATTAAACTATTAAATATTGTATTGATAATGCTAAATATTGTATTGATACTGTATTGAGCATAAAGAATGATTATGTGCATTAAGTACAAACCATTGATTATGTGCATAAACTGCAGGTGCATTATGTGAAAGGCCCAGACCATACAGCCAACCCAGGGGTTTACGGCACTAGCAGGTGCATTAGTGCATTATGTTGTTGTTGTTGAGACCCAGACCGTCCGACCTACCAGAAAGGAATTAGTGCATTATGTGTATTTGTTTATTTTAAAAGATTTTTTTTAATAATCTAATGTTGAAAATAGAATTTAAAGAGAACTCCTGGAATGTGCAAGATTATATCACTTACCAGCTATGTACATTTAAAATAGCATGTTGCGTATTTCATTTCTTTGGATGTACCAGTTTCTGTGAGTCGGTATTTCCCACTATGGACATTGTAAAACAAATACAAAGCCAGTGATGTGTCAGATTGGCACTTGATTATGCAAGATTGGCACATGGTGATGAAAGCCCTGACCGTCCGTCTCAACTCATCCGAAGATATAGAGCAGCAAATTAGACGGCCGGGAGAATGGCACATGGGTGTTGTTGTTGAGACCCAGCCCGTCCGACCTACCAGAAAAGTGTAAGGTAACCGTTTGGACAGCCGGGAAGTGCCACCCAATTTAGACCGGAACCCAGTGGGGGAGGCATCCACAGGGACCGTACCCTCCTTCCCCTATCACCAACCTCTCGGAGGGACTTACGGACCCATATGTTTAACGTGATTGTACTCCGCATGAACAGTGCGGCAGTTGTGGCAGCGTGCAAATCCAGCGCGCAAACTACCGGGCTACCGCGTCCGAAATGTGCCAACAGCACGCGGTGTTCTCAGGTGGTCACCCACCCAAGTACTAACCGCGCCCGATGCTGCTTGACTTCGGTGATCCAACGAGAACAGGTGTTTTCAGTACGGTAGGGCCGTTGGCTCCTGGCACATGGGTGTTGTTGTTGTTGAGACCCAGACCGTCCGACCTACCAGAAAGGTGTAAGGTAACTGTATGGACGGCCGGGAAGTGACACCCAATTTAGACCGGAACCCAGTGGGGGAGGCATCCACAGGGACCATACCCTCCTTCCCCTACCACCAACCTCTCGGAAGGACTTACGGACCCACATGTTTAACGTGATCGTACTCCGCATGAACACGGCGGCATTTGTGGTAGCGTGCAAATCTAGCGCGCAAACCACGGGGATACCGCACCCGAGGTGGCCAACAGCACGCGGTGTTCCGAGGTGGTCACCCACCAAGTACTATCCGCGCCCGATGCTGCTTGACTTCGGTGATCTAACGAGAACCGGTGTTTTCAGCACGGTAGGGCCGTTGGCTGGCACATGGGTGTTGTTGTTGAAACCCAGACCGTCCGACCTACCAGAAAGGTGTAAGGTAACTGTTTGGACGGTCGGGAAGTGCCACCCAATTTAGACCGGAACCCAGTGGGGGAAGCATCCACAGGGACCGTACCCTCCTTCCCCTACCACCAACCTCTCGGAAGGACTTTCGGACCCACATGTTTAACGTGATCGTACTCCGCATGAACACGGCGGCAGTTTTGGCAGTGGCTGGAATCGAACCCGGGCCTACCGAGTGCAACTCCAGCGCGCTAACCAATGGGCTACCGCGCCCCTGGCACATGGGTGTGTAAGACTAGCACTTAATTGTGTAAGTTTGTCTAAGACAAAACATTAACCAGATTATAAATAACTTTCTATAGAGTTCCAAAGTCAACTATCTCATTGATCTATATTAATACCCCAGAAATTTATAAATGTTTAGATCGAATATATAATATATGTGTGATAAATATAAATTGTGTTTTCCGTATTCCATTACTATTATTTGTTATTTTACATCTATTCTAAGAATAAAAGTCATTAAGTAAGCTAAATTTTCATAAATTTAATAGACTTACTAAATTTGAACAATTTGTATTAAAATATGAATTCTTTTCAGGTAGTATTAAAGATATTTACCATATTAGGTTGGGTTTCAACAACAATTGAGCTGTCTATCTTCAGGCAGGTTACATTTGTAATATGGTGATCTCCAGTATAAAAAATTTGAATACTCTTCATTAAGAAGGCTTGGCTCTGTAGCTACAATTCTTCGATTGTTTTAGAATGTTGATTATTTATTCGTACTAGTTAATTATTTTCTGATCCGACTATTTGTCCATGGATCTTGTACTTCATTATTCGGTTGTGAGAAAAGTAAATTTATTGAAAAATGAAAGAAAAGTCATGTGCTGCCCACATCATTTTTTTTTACTTTGTGGATTGAACGACAATCCATAAACTTAGATCTTAACACTTAGCTCGTTTTTACACTTACGTACCTGCACATATCCACATATAAATGTTATAAACAATCGATAAGAATTATGGGATGCTTAAAACGGTTAAATTCGTCAAAACTCCGTGAAAATAATTATGTTTTCATTCAGTATAGTATATATAGAGGCAAAGTGAAAACATTTTTGTAAACCATTGCCTCAATAGTTAAAATCAATTAAAATTTAAGAAATAATATAGATATACCAAGTTTTAAGTTCACTTATTGTGCACCTATATCTAGCTATATAAAATATAAAATCGTCTTATCTATCTATCTGTTCTGTATAAAACTCTCTGTGCGACCAGTAGGCACCAATTTCACGTTTTAGTATTTTTAATCAAACAAAGGCGCAGAGAAATGGCGCCAATTTCGATAATCCTAGTCACGGCACCAAAATGTGATGAAAGAAACTTGACGACGGAGTAAGAAAGTCGATTGTAAGTTTAAGGTTGCATATAAATTATTTAGTCATTTTGCTGCATAAATCAGCATTATTTCTAAGTGCGAGTCCACTTACAATAATCTATAAATCCAAACATTACACAATAATATAAACAATTTAACCTTAAATATTAACATCTATTAAATAGTAGATGTTAATATTAACATCCTTAAATATTCACATCTAGATTAATCATGAGCATAATTAACATTACATAAAATATCACTATAAAATTTTACTCAAGAAGAAGTCACCGGTGTGAGAACTTATCATTTTTACTCTATTCAAAAGAGCAAAACTCGACCTTCTATATGTTAAAACCAGCAAATGCCTTGACATTTCTGTCTTGTTTTGATGGGCCGTTGATCTACATAGATCTGACTTAAAATTTTAAAATGCTGATCTTCAAATCGGTTTTGTTACTTCGTACAAGTTTCTAATATCACAATTTTTGACTGATATTTTTCAAATTTGGTATGGTTGTCTACTTTTATTGCGCGCGTCCAAGTTCTGAGTTTCCAGAACCAGGGGTTGTAGAAATATTAATAAAAACTTAACATGAAAACTTCCATAGAAATAGTATTATACAGAATTTTTTTGTCTGAAAATTTATTTAAAATTTTTTTTTATCAAACTGCCTAGCAACGGAATTGAGTCAAATGCGTTTATACAGCAGAGGAGTTTCAGTAAATTTTACCGATTTTTATAATAAGGGAAGTGATTTAAAAAATGGAATTTATGAAAAAGAAAACTGTATTATTTATGATCGGATTATATCAGTTACGGCCTTAGGATATGAGATTACAGAAATGAATGACATTTTTAATTTCAACATTTTTATATTTTGGCAAAGATATTTCACACTCCAATATTTGCTATTGTGCTGATTAGATTGTTGAAATATGATAAAAATAGTATGGATATGTCGTTCACCATATTATCGTCTTCATTTGAGCCAAACACCATATTTGAGCTAAACCCCATATTTATTATAAATTTGTTTACAAGCGGGATAAAATATTTTATTCTTCGACCTGCCTGTGCAGATAATTTTGAATAGCGAGAACATAAATGTTTTAATTTCTTAAGGAAATCAAATTGTATATTTGAATAGAAGTTTTTGAAGACTATTAACATATTGAATACTGTTGGAATTTGCACATTTTTTAAATCACGACAAACGCATGGTATAACTTAACTGCTAGTCTATAATAATAAAATATGACTTTTGCCTGTCTGCTTACTGGTCTCTTAGCGCAAAATTCTACTGATCCACAGTCATGAAATTCAGTACAGAGGTACCTAAACTACTGAAAAAAAAAACACCTAGTCGGTATTTTTTTAATTAGAATTCATTTCAAAGTTAGGTGTTTAATGGTCCGAATTAGCTCTGTCCCGATACAGCGTCTAATTTTAATTGGTTGAGACATCTGTGGCATATTACTAAAACTAAAATTATTTTACAAACAGTTCAAACTAGAGTCTGCATCGGAAATATATCTGCTTTGCATGTTGAATTTCTGTTATTATCCAAGACGAAGCGACAGTTTCATTTACTGTCCCAGCTATTGGTTGGGTTGGGGGCCTACCCTCAAAAAGTATTTTTTAAAAGCTATCCCTGGTCATATATTTTTATGAGATTAAATGGATAAACGCGTAAACCGGGATTACAAGCTATAAACAGCAGATAATTGTGCATATGCGTTAGAGATATAATACCAACTAAATATAAATTTAAAATTCTATTCCACTGCGGGTTGTTAATTCGCTGCGGATTCGGGTTGGCAGTTTTCTCTGTTTTGGTCCTGGTTAGGTTGGAAGTTGCAATTTTCTTTGTTGGCCGTGTCAAACCCGACTCCGGCCGGGCTATTGTTCAAAGTGCTGATAATGTAATAAAAAAGTCAGAATATTTAAAATTTCATTTTGTAACCACAATTTACAGCAGGAATTGATTTATTCAGTATCAGCCCTGTTGTCTTTTTAAAAAGAATATTGAATAAATTCCCTGGATCCCGTCTTTAAATCTCTGACAACTCCGAAGACATTGTCTAGTTATTAATAAAGAGGACAAAACAATTTTGAATAATAGAATTGGATCAAAATCTAATAAATTGGATCAACTGGAATAAATGACTAATTGGACACTAAATTGGATCGAAATCTAATCCTACTAAAAGAAACTCTCTCTGAATTTGAAAATATTCTAAGCCGAATATGGCTCCCAGACATTTGAAAATTTTGAAAAGAAATATTAATCATGCATAAAGCATTGATTATGAAACACTTTATTTTAATTTATGCTTATTTAATTTATAACTTATTTAAATGCAATTTTATTTAAACATCTTTAAAATGCGATACATTCAGGTGATATTTTTAAAATTACCATAGTACAATAATTTATTTTACTTGGAAACTTAAAACTTCATCAATAAAGACAATGCCATAAATTCACTTGCTTCTCTAAGTAAAATCAGTGAATATTCCATTCATATCACTCTTGCTCCAAACTCCAAAGCTAAATAATTTTGCTTTAAAAAATTCATCAATTCTTATACAAATCATCTTACAATCCTTGTTTTGTTTACATTTTGCATACGTTAAAATTAGGCTTCATTGTAAAAATAATAAAAGAGTAGTGATCATTTAAAATTAAAAAGAATATTGCAATTGGATAGGCATAGAATTTAGAAACGAAGATAATATGCAAAACTAAAACGGTTTTAGGACGGATGCAAAACTAGATATAAATGCGAGAAAGATCACTCATGCATAAAATATTGATTATAGAAACATCCAAATGTAATTTACTTAAACATTTCTAAAATACGATACATTCAGAGGTGATATTTTATTAATTATCACAGAACTGCAATCATTTATTTTACTTGGAAAATTAAAACCATGGAGGTAAAAGTACTTTCTAACTCCATGCTTAAAACTTCATTCCAACTTTATTCAAATGACGCCAGCAAAATATAAATCGTCTGGCCCTCTATGTAAAAGCATTGAATATTTCTATCATACAGTTTTATTTTAGACTCCAGAGTTAAATAATTTTTCTTAAAAAAAATCAACAATTCTTAAACAACTCATCTTACAATCATTTGTCTACATTTTACATTCATTAAAGTTAGGCTTTGTTGTAGAAATAATAAATGTTTGATAATCCTTTAAACTCAAAATTATTGTAACTGTGTTGGCGCAGAATATAGGTGCACAGAAAAAAACGAAAAATTAAGGCTGTTTCAGGACGGGTGCAACACTGAATATAAATTTAAAAATCTTTGAAAATCCCGATTTTTACTCTTGGGAAAAAGATGAATGCCATATTTGAATTTGAAGTGGGTCACATGACCTCTTCATATTGTATGGGTTTCATTAATATTTTAATTTTTATTTAAAACACTACCTAACACATTTTGCTGATTTTCATTAGATATCTTACGGGATAATTTCAATATTTTCTGAAATTTTGGAAGCAATTTGTAAATTTTGACTTTGCTTAAAAAATGGTTGAAACATTAGGCCCCGTAGGAATCAATGTCATTTTTTTCAACCCGGATTCGATCCAAAACTAATTTGGTGATATTATTCATTTACATTTACATTTTTCCCACAGATCGTCTCTAAGAACATACTAAAATTTAATTTTCATAAAGTCATTTTCACAGCAGTTACCGTGCGAACGGACAAACAGACAGACAGACAGACAGATAGAATGAACAAAGTCATAAACACTTTTTAACTATGTTGTAAAGTGTTAAAAATAATGAATATTTATTTGTAACACTAAAAGAATATGTAGGTGAAAACGGCAACATTGCATATTGGCGGAACTAGAATATCAGATCGGAATTTACCCTTTCTGCTGCAGAGTTCAATTTTTATGCGCACCCTTAACTGTTTTAAGGATTTTCTTGGTCAATTTTCAGCCGTTTTTCAATATTTTATTTTTAATCTGCATAAAATTTTCATTGAATCTAAATATGTATAAAAAATGGGGGCTTCCCTTGAAGATTTTTATAGTTAGTGCCAAAATATCTATGAAGTTAGTGTGAAATGATAGTATTAAAGGACATTAATCTTTATCGATTTATATCTTCCACTCAGTTCTGAAATATAAATTGTGAAGAGGTGGTCGGGTGTTTCGCTTTTTTTTTTCTTTTGAAGTGTATATATATTTCTAAATGTGTTTGAGAGGTTTTGAAAAGTGCCTATTCGTTAAAATCTTGTACATATGCGGAATAAACAAAAGCTCCACCCTCTGTTAATCGAGCATCGTTCATCGTTGAGAAAATTGAGAGATAAAATTCGATTAGGAATAACACCCTCTACAAATTAATGTGCGTAAAATTTTCATAAGGTGCCGTCTTTATATCTAAAAGCTCACAAAATTCGAAATTTTTAATAGCAACACCCAATTATGACGTCATCAACAAGTTCTAGACCCCCAAATTAGTTCAAATTCAAATTTTTACGACATTTCTACTTTTATATCTGAATATATTCAATATTCCGGAATGTGAAATTTTCGGGGATAAGCTGCATATAGAAAACTGCAATTTGAAGGACGATGTTTCGTTGATTGACCACAGCACTGTTGTAAATTATTGAACTATCATCTTGACATTCACTATTACGGCTTACCTCACAGCCAACGGGCCACAGGTTCAATTCCTGCATGAGAAGGTGATCATTTTCATGGCTGGGTGTGGTGTTGTCTTGTCTTGTGTGTGTGTGTATTTATTCAATTTATAACAATACAAGTTTTCACCCTTCAATACAGTAGCAGAATTAAGTTGATAGGTGGACAGTGTGAATACATTGTATACTGTTAAATATTGTAGATATTGTGTGAATATATTGTATATAGTTATATATTATAGATATTGTGTCAATGGGGATGTATTGTAGATATTGTGCGAATATATTCTATATATTGAAATATATTGTAGATAATAATGTGAATAAATAAATTTTGCAATAGTTTTGTTGTTGATTGCTAGTAATTAGACAATGCTCTATAACTTTGTATTTGACTTTTTCGCCAATCTCACTTTGTTACTGAGTGGTATCCTAACGTTTAAAATTTTCTGTTATGGGTTTTGCAATCACTTTCATTCGATCGTGCATTGTCACTTTTCTATTGATTGACCTAACGTGTACATTCATTAACCTTACATGGCAAAGTTATTGGATGTATGAGGTCTTTTCTTGGAAATTTGTATTTTTAATCTATATTTACAATAATTACCATTTAAATGAAGTTTGTAAATGTGCATCGCATTTATTAAAATTTATGTTTTCCGAATTTAATTATAAAGAAATATCAGAAATATAATATTTTTACCATAAGGAAATCTATAAATAATCCAATTAGCAAATACTTACAATTAATCATACATTAAGCCAAACTTGTCTCCAAAATCTTAAACAAAAATATTTGATACTTTTAAATATTTGTCAATAATGGAAATTAAACGTGCATTTAGTTCTACATTTTTAAAGGTCTTAAAAGGATAATTTTAATATCTTCTTAAAAATACATTTTAAGATTTATTTAATCTCGATAAACTTTTCTAATAATCATTCTAATGTAATTTGTTTTAAAAATTCCAACGACATATTTTTGGAGCATAGCAATTACACTTTTCATTAAATTCTTAATTGAAATTAATATTCGCCGATGTAAAAACGTGATGCCTATATGTCAGTCTCCCGGTTTTCAAGTCGTGGGCTGAAAAAACCCATGTACATTAATTAGACGAGAATGAATCCAAATATGAAATCCGTTTCTCAGATTACGCTCTTTATCTGGAGAAATAGCCTTTCAAAGTTTAGCATTTTTAAAAGAAAATTTGTTAGAAAATGCTCTGAAAAGGTTATTTCTGAGACCTTTCATCAGCTTATAAAGCACTTGCCGGTCAACTCAATGATGCTGAATTCAATACAAAGCAACTGTTTATTCAATTAATCCTTCCTAAATTGAATTATTTCTCGTAGAATCTAATATCCCATAGAAAATAATATCCCGTAGAACTCCATCGAAATGAGGGATCAACGCTATTTGATGTCCGCCCATACATGTTGTCCATGCATAGCCCGGCCGTGGGGTACTTCGTCCGCCCAAATTATTCGGAACTTCAGTCACACAACCGAACTTCTTTGATGTCCAGTGAAATCAGGAAACTTTCTTATCGATCAAACACATGTACGCAGAATTTCATAGAAAATTTGATAAACATCGATATCTCGCTGAGAGTTAATTTTCCTGGGGAAAACGGGCCTGTTTAATGCCATTTTAGTTTTAAAAGTTTAACGGAAATTTTATGCGCATTTGTGGCACAATTGTTATATTGCTTATCACAATTACAAATTTGAACAAATATGATCTCTGTTTTACCGAGTTCGAACAAGATCAATTAGGATGTAGAACGCAAAGAACGGCGATCTGCTAGATTGTTATGCTGAATGTTATCGTAGCAATTCGATGCAATTTTGCAATAGTAAATTTTACTTTTTCTGAAATACAGGGTAATGTATACAGATATTAATGAAATGAGGTTGAAATTGAAAATCAAGTTTTCGATGGTTCTACACGTTTCTAATACATATATCTTGTATTTTTAGAGTGGCGTTTGTGCGTGTATGTGTGTGCGTCTACCTGGGAACCTTTGATCGTTTCTATGTATCTCAACGTGTATGTCTGCTTGTTACTTTCCTTATATATACTGCTGGACAATTGTTATGGATGGATGACATGATCACCCAGAGCAACCACAAAATGAAAGGAAGCAAAATGTGGAAAATTAGAATAAGTGATGGAATGCAGTAAGAAGAGGTGTGCGTATGCAAATTTTTCATTTCCACATGATTGAGCTGGCACGTGGTAGTGATAGTACTGATAAGAGATGTCACGTTATAGAACTGATAAGAGATTTAATGGATTTGACGCGTGTGGACCAGTTGTTGTTCCAAGTGACAATTTTACGGGAAAGATTTATTTGACGAACTTGAAATTTTCGGTATGTCTTCCCGATATCGCTTAGATTATTTTACGCGTGACCGTATAATTGGAAAGATCGAATAAGAGCGAAAAATAACAGCATGTTGTTAGGGGGTTCGACATCGCCCACAGCCTTGTTTCACGGATGTGGCAAGCAGTTAAAACAACTGGAATGTGTAGCAAGCGTCACGAGAGAAGTCGGGTTAGAAGTACGACGCCTGCAGGGGACTGGTACATTGTCATATCGGCAAAAATGTACCGGCGCACCACAGCTCAGCAGGTGGCAAGTCAGTTTCTTGTTATCACAGGACAGCGAATCTCCCGAAAAACTGTAGCCAGACGTTTGAGAGAAGGAGGAATATACACCCGCAGACCTGTTGTGTGTGTTTCATTGTCCATACTGCTCCGTACCGTCCGTTTGCAAGGTGTCGTGAGCATGGCAATTGGACCGAACTGGACTGGACTTGTGTACTATTCTCAGATGAGAGTAGGTTCAGTCTGTCATCGGATTGCAGACGCCAACTGATTTGACGTGAGAGTGGTACTACTTATCGTTCAGAAGATATACAGGGAAGGGACCGATATCCGACATGCATTATCATGGTATGGGCCGACATCATGATCAATGGCCGGACGCCCCTGTGGTTGCAACTGGGACAATGAACGGCCAACGATACATTGATGAAGTTCTACTGCCTCATTATCGCCTTTTCCTTGGTGCTGTCGGTGATAAATTTATTTCATGGACAGCAACGCAGCATGTCATCGAACACTCGTTGTTCAGTATTGTCTAATTGGAGAGGGGTTTTCAATGCCTCGTATGGCCAGCACGTTCTTCAGATCAAAATCCCATTGAAAAATGTTTGGGATGCTTTGGGGAGGAGACCTGCTGGTCGAAAATATCCTCCAACAAACAAGAATACACTCATCCGTGCACTGACAGAGGAGTGGGATAACTTGTTTTAACTGTTGTTGGATAATGTTGTGCAAAGTATGACACGATGTGTGGAATGTTGCATCGCACTCCACTGTGGACATATCCCGTACTGACATCTTTCTCACAGGTGCCTGCTGTCGTTCATATGCATTTTTCCATATCTCCGTACACAGCATCAAATGAACACTTTTTTCCTTTCAGATGTTTCAAACCCTTCTGTATTTTCCAGAACAATAAATAATCTTTATTCTAATGTCCGAACAGTGTGGCAACAATATTTTGTCCTGCTGGACCTCCACCTCGCTTAATGTTGTGCTATATTGCAATTTGTAATTCGTCTTTAGCAATTGCCCAGCAGTGTACACAGTATAATATATAAGGAAAGTATTGTGACGAGTTCGAAAATTCGAATTCGAGTTTTCGACGGGAGAGCACGTCTCAAACATCCCTGAACACAAATCAAAGGTTTTTGAGAAGACACCTCTCTTTCTCTCTCTCTCTCTCTCTCTCTCTCTCTCTCTGTGTGTGTGTGTGTGTGAAGACGATATCTCGTCGTGAGTAGCAGTCTATTAATTTAATCTTTTGTTCTGTGAATCACGAATAAAAATTTAGATTTGAATTTTTTCCGAAATGTCACCCACTGTGTTGGGACTATTTTTTTTACATTCGGTACTGTATATACTGCGTGACCATAATTGAAGTAGAGGTGTTTAGAGACCGATAGTGAGAAAACTGCTGTGCCAAATTCGACCAAGTTTGCAGTAAATACTATTTATACAATGGGGATTTAATTTTTGAATGATAAAAATATAATTAAGATTTTTGACACCGCGGGTCAAAGTGGCGGTGTAAGGTCCATTTTTGTAGTAAAATAGATATACGATGTACAGAAAGTTAACATTGTACATGCATTTTGAAAAGGACATCACATTTCTATTTTATACGTATTTAGTACATTTTATATTGAGTACTTATGACTTATAGGTGGGTGGTTCAAACAGAGCCAAGTACAGCGACCATAGGTCTGTGTTACTAACATTTTATATTTACATTTGCATCTTACATTTACATATGCATGGCATTAATTTTTATATTGCCATCATTTACACGTTTGATTCAATATGTTTTCCTTGCACATGTTCCAAAACGCGCATTCTTTGAACAGCATTCTCTACTGCAGACTGCAGCAGATCTCCTTTGATTTGCTTGGCATGCAATCTTATTTGGTCCTTCAAAGTTACTAAATTATTCACATTCCCATGGCATACCAAGCGCTTTACATGACCCCCCCCCCCCCCCCAACCAAAAGTGACAAGGGGTTAGATCAGACGAACGGGCTGGCCACTTCATAGGAAAAGCTCGACTATTTATTCAGTTGTTTCAAAATGCTGTCGTAGGACTTACGCGCAATCCAATATGAGGGGGGTGCTTCATTCTGCATAAATATCGTAGATTCAATACATCCACGCTGCTGAGGTTGCAGAAAAACAAAGATCAGCAGCATTATTCGATGCCTCTCAGCATTGGCGGAATAAGTCTTTGGATCAATTGATGGGTTCTCCTCGAAAAAATACGGACCTATGATGAATGAGACAGTAAAGCCACACCAAACTGTTACTTTCGGAGAGTGCAAAGAAATCTTCTGAAACGGGTGAGGGTTCTCAGAAGCCCAAAATGCGGCAATTCTGCTTGTTTACTGTTCCATTCAGATAAAAATGCACCTTATCATTCCACAAGATTTTCCAAGATCGTAATTCGTCGACTTCCGTGCGAGCTAGGAACGTCAAAGCAAAGTCCAAGCAATCTTCTGCATCTCCTTGAAGCAACTCTTGAGTGTGGCTAAGTTTGCATGCGTAAAATTTTAACAATTTGGCACAATTTTCCATACCATAAAACGCGGAATATCCAGTTGCCTGGATATGGCTCGAGCACAGCTAGATCCGACTGTTGGATCATCTATGGCAGTTGCAACTGTGTGAAGTTCTTCATTCCTTATAGACTTACGCCCTCGTCATGGTAACACTTTAAAAGTTCCAGAATTTTCCAAACGCAAAACCATTTTCCGCAAACTTGTGACAGTCATTGGACCTCTCTATGCCCTTCAACCTCCGATATTCTCGAAAGCAGCAGAAGCATTTTCACTTATTTGGTAGTAATTTTTTACTAGCAAGGTACGATCACGTAATTTTAGCATAGAAAACTTTTAACAGCAAAGCGCGATAGTAAAAATGTAGCGCATCATTGATTCCGACACATTCTTTCCTATTTCCTTATATCCTCAAAATTAGTAGTGCGGCCTAATTCCATCAGCGCAGCTGACTAAAGTTTGCATAGCGTTTTGCATTACCACCTCTTTTCTCCGTGAAAATCTGCATATTTACTACAACGCACTACTGTGTATAGGAGACATGATTTCTAGCGTGTTTGAGAAAATGTAAAAGCAAATGTGAATGCAAAATGTGATGTCTATATACACTGGCGGAAAATAAAATACCAACCCCAAGAAGAAATTAGTTTAGAGGAATGAAATTTAGGCAAAGAAAGTGTGTAGGTAACATATTTATTTGGTTAAAGTTTCAAGGTCACATGTTAAAATATACGCAAGAACAGCCATTTTAAATGTGGTGGTGGTGGTACATTAATAACTGCTGTAGTCGGCACGATTTTGAATGCAAGCATGCAAACGTGCATGCATTGTGTCATACAGGAGCCTTATGCCATGATGTGGGAAGGAGTTCCATGCCTGCTGCACTTGGTCCATCATATCGGAAACGGTTAATGCTGGTTGTGGATGATGCTGGATTTGCCTTAAATAATGTCCCATACGTGCTCGACGGGAGAAAGATCTGGTGATCTCGCAGGCCAAGGCAACATGTCGACACTCTGTAGAGCACGCTGGGTGACAGCAGCGGTATGAGGACGAGAGTTATCCTGTTGGAAAACACCCTCTTGTATACTGCTCATGAATGGCAGCACAACCGGTTCAATCACCAGTCTGAAGTACAAATTTGCTGTCAAGGTGCTTGGGACAATGACGAGAGTGCTCCTGCTGTCATAGGAAATATAACTCGAAGTGTAGGTCCAGTATTTCTACGCCGCAGATAGCTTGGTTCCGAGCTCTCACCTGGTCTCCTTTTTACCAACATACGACCATCATTGACACCAGGACAGAAACGGATCTCATCTGAGAACACACCAGATCTCCACTCCGCCCTCCAATTAACTCTAGCTTGACACCACTGACGTCACAGATGGCAGTGATTCGGAGTTAGTGGTGTTCGGAGTTAACGCTACAGGCCGTCTGACTCGGAGCTGTCCTCAAGTAATCGATTTCTTTCATTTCGCTGTGTCACTCTGGGATCATCAGAAGCTCTAATTGCTGCTGCAGATGCAGTATGATCTACCACAGCCATGCGGCAAATACGGCGATTTTCCCTGTCAGTAGTGGCCCGTGTGTGGCCGGACCCCGGTCTTGTTGAGACAGTGCCTTCCCCTGACCACTGCTGCCAACAATCACGCACAATGGATACATCCCTGCCAAGTCTTTCTGCAATATCGCGGAAAGAAAATCAACCTTCTCGTAGCCCTATTATACGGCCTCGTTCAAACTCACTAAGCTACTGATACTGCCATCTTCGTCTCCTTAAAGGCATTCTTGACTCATACCTAGCTCATAACGTCCAATGCGGACGATAAATAACGCTCACGAAGTTTACATTGCGTATTTAAGACAAACGTGATTTGCATGTTCATAGTGGCACTACCAGCGCCACTCTTATTCGTTTAGTGCGAAATTTGAATAGGCATCATATTTCATATGTGCAAAAACGCGCGTCAAATTTCGTTTATCTAGCACAATTCCGTCTTGGTGTTGAGATTTCATTTTCCGCCAGTGTATGAAAATACATGTAAAACTTTTTGGACTTCCTATACCTATTTTACTCCAAAAATGGACTTTACAGCGTCACTTTGGTTCGCGGTGGCAAAAATCCGATTTTTTTTTTAAATCAAAACCTCATGGCCCAAATAGTATTTATTGCAAATTTGAGTTTGGTCCAATAATTTTCTCACTATCGGGCTCTAAACATCTCTACTTTAATTAAGGCACCCTGTATATAAGAGCTCTTCTCTCCGTTTATCTGCAACACTTGGGGATGCATATGGCGAACTTGACGAATAATTTAGCAGAGTATCGCCATTAACATTTATTTCGCACTAGATTGACAAAAATATCATCAAATTTGCGAAAATGACGCTAAATTAATGTAAATGACGCTTAATTAGTGAAATAATTATTAAAATATTTTAAAATAGACTGCATCTCTTATTGAGGATGCTATCAATATTGATAATTGCTTATTTAGAGTTGCGCGAAATATATCTTAATTGGGCATTAAGTAGTTTCACTTAAAAATGACCAATTAAACAATCCCGAAAATCTCCAAATGTACATGTTCAATGATAAAAACATAGTTCCGTGGATCTTATACATAATTTTTTTACTGTAAACGCAGTAAATTTATTGCTTTATAAGGAAAGCCATGTGCTCCCCACATCAGCTTTTGTATCTGTGCAATGTAGGTCTTCTTCTGTATCTGTGCAATGCATCTTTGCTTGGGTATCTGTCATACTAGCTCAAAAACTGTCCAACTAAATTTCCTAAAATTCATAGGCAAATAGATCACTTATACATTAATCTGGTTCTTATTAGATTTCGATACGATTTAAAAAAATAAACAGCCTTTTTTTAACATGGCCCTCAAAAATCATCAAAATCTGAAATAAAAGACAAATTGTGTTTAAATGTATTGGGTTGCTTTTGCTATTCAATGAATTTTAGGAATTTTGATTATAATATAAATGGGTTCAACGGTCTTATTTACATAGTTATTCTCATTTTTTAATTTAGTTACTCATCTTCCATTTGTTTAGGTTTTGATTTTCTTCTGTTCCAAATTCCATACGTTTTGTATTCCAAATAGCAAAAGTTCGTTTTTTTTAGGTTTTAGCAATTTACATTTATTTAAATTGGCTCATTTGTGTTTCCATTTATTCACCATTTTATTCCCTTTGATTTGATTCTAAATATATTGTTCTCGGTTAGGAATGCGTTGATTTATCGTGATTTTTTATTTTTATTCAATTTTCTGCTTTTTAAATTTTTCATAATCGTCCATTATTAAATTATTGCCGAATTCGTATATTCCAAATCATTTCACTTCATTTCTTTTTAATTTCCATCTGCTTTAAAATTTCTGTTCTCTTCTTTAAAATTTTGAGTTTTTGATTGGTTGACCGTAATATGAAAATCGTCTGTCATTAATTATTTTATCGTTCATCGATAGTTCTGTTTACGATCTGTGGCAGCGGTTTTTGACAGTATAAAATTGTGATACGCGCGTTTCTTCATTGATTAGAACTCAAGATGCAACCGTAATAAGTTGTTGTTTTTGCGCTTCGGCGCTCGTATGCTTTCTATCGCATTGGAACGAAATATTCTTTTGCCTCAACTTTTTTGATAAAAGTGTGAATATCAGCACTACTCTACTTTCAACCATGTTCTGTGTGAATTGTGTTATTATTTATTCACATCACGAGAAGTCATCTTATTTAATTTGATAAATAGCGTAGCTGGACAATGTTTTGTCTTCGAATGCTTCTAACTGGCGGTATGTGAAGAAAGGCGCTGTTTAGTCTGTGATTTGCTCGCCTACACCGTGCTGGGATTCAACAGCTAGATCCTCGTTCTTTGGCCTTGAATTCCTGACTCTCCTCTTGTGTAAATAACATCTACTGATTTGAGAAGAGCTAGGGCGCCAATTAAGCTATTGTTTCTCGTGGACAGTGTTCTTTCTTTGAATGGCGTATTGAGTCGACATTTCCATATGTAATTAATGGACTATATGTCGGCATTCAATTCATAAGAGCGAAGAAGTGCCCACTGTTTCCGACGACAAAAACCATTGATTGACGTCTGTGCTCATCAAATGTTGTGGAGTGTGCTGACGTGTGAGCGTCTAGCTGGATGGACTGGATATGTTAGTTTCCGCATTTCCAACTTGGGTTCATCTGCTGGGATCTGTTGCATCCAGTGTGTTACGCGACAGCTCTCTATATCCGGGTGATATCTTTAAATGCTAACTCTAATTGTCTATCAGTTTTTCATTATTTTAAAGTTAAATTGTTTTGGTAGGAATAAAACAGCTTGACTTAAAAATTGTAAGTTTCCAGAACCAGGTTTATTTTTAAGTGCATTTTTCTTTGGGTTTTTGACTTTTAGTTGGTGTGGTGAATAGAACTAAATGAAACTAAAGCATATTATTAAATTAAACTCTTAACATGGCCTAAATATCGTAAAGTCGTGAAATCCATTGCGCTGTGCCGCTAATTAAACCCACTATATTTATCTTTAGTACGGGTCCTGGAATAGAATATTTATTAACATAATGCTACTACAATTAATTGCACCATTTTAACTTTAAAATAAAATTATTTATTAAGAACATTTGTTTAATTATTAAATTCCTTACAACAGTTGGCATATTATTTTGCACAGGACAAAGGACATGTGAGACCAGGCAAATCAAAGCTGCCTAAATTGCATTTATGACCTTCTATAATATTTGACTCGCACATACCTGCTTGTTGTCTTTAGACGTTGACACACCGCCACTTTTGATTCTGATACTCTAACATCAGTGTATATCATACTGGTACCAACACAAGTTGTGGGACTCCTACTCGTGCTGCAATCGATCTGGCATCTGCCGTTGAAGTTCTGTATATCAGGATATTTCATTCACACACAGGCGGCGACTTCCAAAAATTTCGAGGGGTGCTCGAAAATTAAAATGTCTAATTTTTAATCGTTCGGAAAAATGGTAGCTAATCATGAATTTAATGAAGTCCAACAAAGTTTGCAAAATTGATCAAGATGAAACATAAACCTATGCAGAACTTATATCCCCATCAGGGGCGTCTCCAGACAGCGTCTCCTGGATGGGGGGCAGATGGCCTAAAAAAACGTATAACATAAACAAGAAAAGCATTTGCACTCTCATATGCTAGTAATTTCTATTATTACTTATACAAAATGCATTTAATCGGACTTGTGCTTCCTTTATGAACTCGTCTGTGATTAAATCCATGTTCAATTTTGGCAGTTATCACCTTGTGAACATGCATAATAGCCACGTTATTTACTCTCTGCTGCTTTATTGTAGATCTCAAGTAAGGGTTGAGTTGTCGGAGAGTAGAGAAAGATCTTTCAGCTGTACTGTTTCGGATGTAACCGAAACTGTTAATATTCGGTTTATTAATTTACAGAATTCTGGTCTGAGCGAGTGGAGAGAAATGTTTTATTTTCTATAAAAAAATTCAACTATATCGGATATATTATTAATTTCTGCAGAATTCGCCTTAACTGGGTTCCAAAACATATTCCGGATAACATTTGCCATACAAATTCGAACCGTTAAAATATATTATTTGTTCTTCACTTTTAATTTTATTGAAGGTAAAATTTTCAATCATACAAAAATGCTCCTTCGTCTTTTTTTCAAATCTTGTTTTTAGAGAGCTTATGACATTGTGCAGATATTAGATGCTTGGAAAACAGACAAACGTTACCGAGGGATTCTGAAGTCCACAGGATATAGATATCCATAAGACTCAGACTAAACAAATGAGTAAATTTTTTTCTGATATATTTTATTAAACTGTATTTCTTATACATTTGCATATTTTACCTTCAATAATAAAAAAAATGTATGAATGTATTTCAACGTATAAATATGTTCAGTTCAATTGCACATTATAGAATATATTTTCTTGAAAATACAAATGGAATGACATATATTTAAAATCATCACCGTTTAACGCAGAACACCGAAATTCATTTTGTGTAGGTTTCGATATGCGCCAATTTTATTTTGGAACGTAACATAGACGGAAAGCGAGATACTGGTGTATTTATATTACTTCTATTCATATTTAATACATTTCTATTTTCATATACTCATACATGGTCATGCAAAGGATGCGCAAATACTAAGTATCCGCATATATATTTCCTCCCTTTGTCGGATCTTTCATCTCCTAATGTATAGAGCAGGTATTATGGCTACGGAGAACTAAAAGACTTTTATCTTTCTTTCAGCAAGCTTATCTTCATTCAATAAGTTAATGTATTTTCTTTTGAATAAGTTTCGCTATAAGTAAACAAAAACTGGCTCAAAATTCCATTAACCCCATTAAATTATTTATTGAAAGAAGGCGGAAATAGATTTTTCTTAGACGGAGATATCAAATTTGGGTGATATTTTCCTTCTAAATTAGCCACTGTAAAATTAATATTATGTATTAAATTTTGCGTGGGAAATATTAAATTGCATTTCAATACACAATATGACTTCGCGCGATTAGAATAAATTAATTGCTAGAGTGTGGCTCAACACGAATTTCTCATACTAGAATTCATTTTGTTTTTCAAATTTTACAAGAAAAAATTTGAAAAATTGGTAAGGTGGGTTCAAATGATAACGACTATAACGTGTTTCCCTTCACTTTTGTAGTGTATATAAAATATTTAAAGACTTAGAGAGTGATCGTCAATTCTAAAATGTTGATTGTTGTTATGATAACTCACCCATAATTTGTGTGTCGTCAGGTGATATCTGAAAATAAAATTGATTAATAGACATACATTGAACTTTTTAGACATTTTTTCGCTTTGTTCCATGTTGCCATATTTAAAAATATAGAATTTTGTACAAATTTGAATGTTTTGCTCGAATTTAAAAAATTTACAACTACTTTTAAACTTTTTGATAACAAAGCGGATATAAAATTTCGTGACAATCCATTAATATTTGTGGCTGCTATAGTGTATCCGAGAAATCGACCATAGACATTAGACAAACAGACAGACGGCCATCACTTCAGAAATAGTCAAAACGTGTTCAGGATGTTTAAAAACATATATTGGCATCAAAATATCGAAATCAAAAGTTTTCGCAAAGACAATACCTTCTCAACACTGCGTATGAGAAAGTAAAAACCGCCAAATTAAAACAGATAAATATTTTTTAATGAAAGGTAAAATAATGAATATTCATGCTGGTAAATATTAAAGATAACATTATGGTAACTTTCGCCAATACCGGAAATTTAAAATTGATTTCGTTTTTCAACGCCCAAAACTGAATTCTTTAAAACAAATCGCAATAACTCAATAATTTATGTTACAGATTCGAATCCGAGTTCGTTGAAAAAAGTTTCCATCGATATTAATGATGGTAATGAGATTAAAAGACTTAAACTATAACTGTACTGGATTTTGTAGTTGTAAGTCGCTTGGATTTTTGCAGTGGACAAACAGACAAATAGATATTTTCTTTTACTTATATAAATTAGCAAAATTGCTTGGTCTTCTTCGTTTAGTTTTATTACATCATGCGTCGCTGCAGGTATTCTATTTCGGAAGTATCAATACACATATGTAACTATACTATTTGCATAGACAAAAAATATGATGTCGGAAAATTATAATTTTCCATATATAATGCAATTAATTTACTGTGTCAATCGTTTTCCATAGGTTTTGAGTTTTCGATGAATTTTTCAAATTTTCGTTCGAAAATTTGGGGCGTTCCGAAATTTCGACTGCGTTTAATATACATATATTTACAGTAACCACTGATTGTAATTTTTATTCCAAAAATTTTGTTCCAAATGCTCCATTCGTTCGTGAAATATCGTCACCACAGACACCCCACATCGGAATGAAAGGAAACGATATATGTAGGTGTAATAAGGTTATAGAAGAAGAAAAACAATGCAAAACAAGGATAATAACAACTTGTATTATAAAAAAAAATGGTTGAAAGAAAAAGGGTCACAATACGAGTGTCATCTTCAATGAAACAGAATGATTAAAACAATGTGATGCGGGTCCTTTTATACGTTGTGTGGGAATTTCGGGTAGCCACGCATGCTGCACAACGATTTCCAACCATTCTTTCGATGAGGACTTGGATGAGTTGTGTGATCAAAGAGTTCCAAGCCTCACGGAGAGCAGTTTTCAATCCCGGAACGGATCTTGCTGGGTAGCGGAGGACTGCAAGATGTCTGCCGAGCATATTCCTCACAAGCTCTATTGGATTCAGATCAGGAAATTTGGCAGTCCACTACATGTGCTGGATATCGTCAGTTTGAAGGAAATCGTCGATCAAGGCCGGGCGGTGAGGAGGCGCGTTTTAATCCAAGAAAATGAAATCAGGACCAACAGCACCTCGAAACAATCGAACGGTAGGCTCAAGGACTTCGTATCTGTATCTTTTGATGGTAACCCACCACGTGTCAAAGATGTGGAGGCTGTGCGGCCATCCGCCATGATGCCTCCCCAGACCGTAACTCCCTCAAACGGAAAACGATATCTTTCCGTGATGTTTCCCGTGTAAAAACGCGTTTCACGTTCTCTCCAGATCTTGGTACGATGAGAATCGGTGTGCAGGCTAAACCCGGACTCGTGACTGAACATGACATTGCCCCAATGTTGTCAACTTCACTGCCGATGTTCCAAACTCCACTGTAAACGCGGACATTTCTGTGAAGACGTCAAGGGAATGCAAACTGTTGGTCGTCTGACCTAGAGACCAACGTGTCTAAGTCTCCTGTAAACAGTTTGTCTCGAAACAGTAACTCCTGTTGCGGCTATCAGGGCTGAATTCAGTTGTCCGGTAAAACGGTTCATCTGACGTCGCGCAGTTATCACCAAATATCGGTCTTACCGAGCAGTTGTTATCCTTGGCCGACCTGGTACTGGTCGTCGGTCATCCCTGCATCTGCAGTGGTTTAGAGCCCCTACCACAGCCTGGAGATCACACACTGAGGAACATTCAGAATTCGAGACGTTTTAGTTTGGGATCGACCGGATTCCAGCATTCCAATAATTCGTCCCTTCAAATGCATGCCCAGTTGGCATCTTTGTGACAATTTTCGGCCTTTTTGACTGTTAACAACGCTCAGTACCACAGCGATTGCGAAATTCTGCCTCAACTGGCCGTGCTGCTCGAGGTCGTTTTATACTCGCTCCGACGTGAACCGGTGCTTTGCACATGTCGACTTCGACTGAACTGTTTTGAATATGCACAATAATTTAACTTCGTCCCACGATTCTCCACAACTGATTGTGAACCATTGTATCGATATTAACTCCGAATTTTTCGCATTTTACGAATTGTGCTTAACCTTTGGACATGAGTGTACATACATAAACATCCCTTCAAAAACATTCGATTCGAATTTAGGGATGCTTGAAACGTGCTCTCCCATCGAATAGAGTAGACCGTAGAATCGTAGTAGATATGAATGGGCGTAGGGAAAGAAATCTGAGTAAATAGACAGTTAAAACTTTCACAGTACTGACAAGTTCGCGTTTTCTGTAACGATTATATTTCCTAGTCATATTTTATTCTTTTATCTAAGAAAGTATAGCAAATTAATTTTGAATAAGAAACATGTTTTCACCTTCCTTTCAAGAGGTTTGGATTCGCTCAATAAATTAAAATGTTTTCTTTACAATATTTTCTGCAAAAAGATGAGCACGTCTGAAATGCCTGAAAATCCCATTAACCCCATTAAATTATTTATTAAATCTGGACGGAAGGTTTTCCTCAAAAAAGTATATTAAATTTTAGTGATACGGTTCTCACCCAAATAAATTTTAATATATTCATTTTAAGTAATTACTTTTATAGAAGAAATATAAATTTGCATTTATAACCTTTTCTTCTTAAATGCATCTGCTCTTATTTGATCCGTGGCGCTTGATTAAAAATATACGGGATAATTGATTTGTAAGTTTTTAAAAATGTATACATTATAATATGACATAAATCACTTTATAGTACTTTATAATACTTTATAATATACTTTATAATATACTTTATAATATACTTTATAATATACTTTATAATATACTTTATAATATACTTTATAATATACTTTATAATATACTTAAAATATGACAATATCATATGAGATAATAATTCAGGTGGCGCTGCGATAAGATAAGCGCTCCTGAATTGTATGCATTTCTATAATGAAAGGTATAAAATATTTATTTAAAAAAACAATGCAAATTAGAACTGAAACAATAAGGAATATCCCTATACGTATTCAAAATTATTCTACCTTTCAATTTATTTTTATCTGCCTATATTCTGAACTCTGTCCTACAACTGGAACAAAATACTGATTAATTATACTAATAATTAGGGAATCTATATTTAAAAATAACCAAAATATACACATACTCAATACTATGACTCTGTGTCAAATCAAAACGAAGAGCGCTTTACTAACACCAATGACATCTAGATATAATTCTCAAAGCGTTATGGCATTATCAAGAATTTCATCCATAGAAGTTGTATCTCCTTCTCTCTACTTCCGTGGACAAAGTCCTCTGCTGGTGGCTGTCGTTGCAAATGATGACGTCCGGTTGCGACTTACACAGATTCGAAGTCAATGGAGAAGACAACCTTGAGGGTTATGCGTATTAAATTATCCACAACCGGAGTCCGGAGTTTAATCTCCCATCCAGCAGAGCCGCAGCCGAGGGCCACGTTCACGACGGGATCATTCACCAGGCAGGGTCCGAAGAACGCCAGCTAAGCCCGATCCCTGTCGCCTGCCGGATCTAGGCTCAGGTCATGAATAGACACAGTCCGTGAGATCACAGCCACCTGGAAGAGTCTGAGACCTTGCTGCCTCACCGGTACGACTCGCTTCCTCGACAGCCGATTACCCGGATTTTTATGCACCCCAGATACGAAAGAATTAGAAATTGAAAATACAAATGGAGTGTCCTATGTTTGAAATCAGCACCGTTTACCGCAGCACACCGCAATTCATTTTGTGAAGATTTCGATTTGCGTGATATTCATTTGGGACGTAACATGAACGAAAAGTGAGATATTGGTGTATTTATATCACTTCTATTCATATTTATTACATTTCAATTTTCAGATAATCATGGCCATGCACAAGATGCGCAAATATTAAGTATCCGCATATATATCTCCTCCCTTTGTCGAATCTTTCTTCTCCTTATGTATAGCACAGGTATTATGACTATGGAGCACTAAAATACTTTTAACTTTCTTTCAGCAAGCTCAGCTCCGTTAAATAATTTAATGTGTTTTCTTTTCAAGAAGTTTCGCCATAAGATAAGTAGACAGAAATTTACTCAAAATTCCATTAACCCCATTAAATTATTTATTGAAAGAAGGCGGGAAATAGGTTTTCTTCAGACGGTTATATCCAATTTGGGTGATAATATTCTCACACATACATATTATGTATTAAATTTTACTTAGGAAATAATTAAATAGCATTTTATTACACAATATGGCTTCGCGCGATTACAACAAATAAATTAACTACAGTGTGGCTCAACTCGACTTCCTCATACTAGTATTCTTTTTTTTTTCAACTTTTACAAGAAAAATTTTTATATATCGGTATCGTGGGCCGAAATGATTACAACTATAGCTTGATACCCTTCAGTTTTGTGGCATATATAAATAAATAGTTAAACGCTTGGAGAGTGATCGTTAATTCAAAAACTACATTGCCGTTATGATAACCCACCAATTATTTGTGTTTTGTCCCGTGTTATCTAAAAATAAAATTGATTAATAGACATACATTGAACCTTTTAACTTAGGAGACAAAATAGACATTTTTTTGCTTTGTCCCATGCTGACATGTTAAAAAATATCAAATTTTGAATAAATTTCGAATATTTTGCTCAGATTTAAAAAATGTCAACTAGTTTTATACTTTTCGATAACAAAGCCAATATAAAATTTCGTGGGAATCTATTACTACTTGTGGCTACCATCGCGTAATCAAGAAATCGACCACAGATATTTGACAAACGGACATCATTCCAAAAATAGTCCAAACGTGTTCAGGAGGTCTTAAAACATACATTGGCATCAAAATATCAAAATTAAAAATTTTCGCAAAGACAATACTCTCTCAATACTACGTATGCGATTGTAAAAATCACCAAATGAGGACAGATAAATATTGTTTTAATAAAAGGTGAAATAATGTATATTCATGCTGGTAAATAATAAATATAGCATGATGGTAACTTTAGCCATTGCCGGAATTTTAAAATTCATTTCCTAAACCCCTAAAACTTAATTCTTAAAAAAATCGCAAAAATTTGGGTATTTATGTTACAGATTCAAATCAGAGTTCGTTGAAAAAAGTTTTCATCGATATTGAAGATGGTAGGAATATTGAAACGCAATTATATTTTCTATCAAAAAAATATCGATTGGTGTGAAAATCACTCAAAATTCAGTTTTAACAATGAATAATATATAAAATAATTCGAATTAAAAAGAAACCACTCATGGTTGTCTCGGGGCCAGGACCTAAAATATAACTGTACTGGATTTTGTAGTTCTAAGGCGTTTCGATTTTTGCAGTAGACAAACAGACAAATAGATATTTTCTTTTATTAATAAAAATTAGCAAAAGTGCTTGGTCCACGTCGTTTTGTTTTATTACATTATGCATCGCTGCATGTCTTCTATTTTAGACGCATCAATACACATATGTAACTATAATATTTGCATAAATAAAAAATATGATGTGGGCAACATGTGACTTTCCAAGTATAATGCAATTAATTTACTGTGTCAATCGTTTTCTATACGTTTTGATTTTTTTATGTAATTTTCATAATTTCGTTCGAAAATTTGGGGCGTATTCAATTGCATTTAATATTAATAGATTTTCAGTACTCACTGATTGTAATTTTTATTTAAAAAATTTTGTTACAAATGCTCTATTCGTTACAAATGCTCTATTCGCGAGAAATCGTCACGACAGTCTTACCGACACATACACATACTTACACACACACACACACACACAAACATATAATTACACACACGCACATACTTACACACACACATAAATACACATGCATCTCTTCAAAAACGTCCGATTCGAGTTTAGGGATGTTTGAAACGTACTCTCCAGTCGAATAAAGAAACTCGAATACGGATTTTTGACTCTGTCACAATACTTTCCCTACACATTATACTAAGTATACCGTATATCCCAAAAAGTTTGAAACGCGCTTTAATTATATACCTGTTGGAGATAAGTGGGCACTGTAAATTGTAAAATATTGAAGTAAGGTAGGAAATAAAAATACGTTAATGAAATTGTCCTCCCATTAATTTTCAAAAAGTTAACACTTTTTAAATTTTTATACGACCCTCTTAGATAAATTTGGTCAATCAGAAAATCTTTATTTTTAATGCAACAAGATCATTAAAAAACCGCATATCGGTATCTTTAAAATCAATTGAATTATGATAAAAAAAAAATCTGACTTATGTCATTTTTCCATGTCATCTGAAAGTCTGTTTCATCAGTGAAAATAGGGATCATAAACAACTTGACGTTGAAATTTGTTTAGATCAAAAATACGTTAATATGTATCAAATTTTTTTATCACAAATGCATCTAAATAAAGCATTACACAGGCAGAGATCATAAAAAGCAGTGGTATTCACTACTAAAAGCAGTGGTTGGGAATCCTATGTATTATCATCCAGTTTTATATTTTTTGTGATATGTCACAAATTTACATTTCTAATTTGATATATGGTCCCCATTCACAATGTCCAATATTCAATTAAATATAACTCGCTCTATTTTAAAGATACAGATATGCTGATTTTTTTAACGACCTTTTTGCATTAAAAATAAAAAACATTCTAATTGACCAAATTTTTCTAAGTGGGTCGTATAAAAATTTTAAAGGTGTAACTTTTTGAAAATTAATGGGATGGCTATTTCATTAACGTAGTCTTATTTCCTACCTTACTTTCAACGTTTTTGCAATTTACATTGCCCACTTATCTCCAACAGGTAAAGAATTAAAGCGCGTTTCAAGCTTTTTGGGATATACTGTATACATAGTATAAAGGAAAAGTAATGGATAGCATAGTAGGAGTAGGAAAACTAAACTGAGTAAATAGACAGCTAAAACGTTCACAGTAGTGTCGATTTCGCTTTTTCTGATGTATACAATTATATGTCCTAACCATGCTTTATTCTTTTATCTTATAATGTATAGAAAAGTTATTTTGAATAAGAGATATCTTTTCACCTTCCTTTCAAGAGGTTTGGATTACTTAATAAATTAATATGTTTTCTTTACAATGTTTTCTGCAAAAAGATGAGCACGTTTGGTATGTCTGAAAATCCTATTAACCCCATTAAATTATTTATTAAATCAGGACGGAACTTTTTCCTCAAAATAATATATAAAAATTTAGTGATACTTTTCTTCTGAATTACCCAAATACATTTTAATACATTCATTTTAAGTAATTACTTTTATAGAAGAAATATAAATTTGCATTTATTAACCTTTTCTTATTAAATTCATCTGCTCTTATTAGATACATCGAGCTTGATAAAATATATGGGACAGTTGATTTGTAAGTTTTCGAAAATGTAGACCTTATAACATGACATAAATCTACATAATAATTATCTAATGTTTAGATTCCTAAACGCTATAAAAACACTCTGGGGCCAAGAAGGCTGAATCTTTGCACACATAAGGTATTGACTTCCGTTCAGGATTTACAGGGCATTATTTACTATCCCCCAAAATGGTGTTGTCTGTGTTGAATCTTTGCACACTTATATACTATAGTATCAAATTTGGTACAGAATCTATGGGTCAGGATTTAAGATCACACCCGAAGTGATGGTGTTTTTGCTAAATCTTTGCACATGTATAATATCGTCTTTGGTATGTAATCTACGGGGGCAGGAATTATGTTGCCTCAAAGTGGTTGTTTATTCGACCTATTAGAATGTGTAGGGCTTTTATTTGGACGGCCAGGCCCAAATCAGTGTTGTCTTTGCTAAAGTTTTGCATACTTATATTACAAATTCAGTACATCATCTATGGATCAGGATTCACGATCCCTTCTGTAAATGGTGCTGCCTTTGCTGAATTTTTGCATATTTATATTATGGACTTCAGTGGATCATCAATGGATCAGGATTGACGATCCCTCCGTAAAGTGGTGTTCTCTTTGCTAAATCTTTGTATACTTATATTATCGACTTCAGTACATCATCTATGGGTCAGGATTTACGATCCCTCTCCAAAGTGGTGTTGTCTTTGTTGAATCTTTGCATACTTATATTATCGACTTCATTACGTCATCTATGGATCAGGATTTAATATCCCTCCCCAAATTGGTGTTGTCTTTGTGCCTAATCTTTACATATTTATATTGTCGACTTCAATACATCATCTATAGTTCAGGATTTACGATTCCTCTCCAAAGTGGTATTGTCTTTGCTGAATCTCTGCATACTTATATTATCAACTTCAATATATCATCTATAGGTCAGGATTTACGATCCCGCTACAAAGTGATTTTGTATTTGCTGAAAATTTGCATACTTATATTATCAACTTCAGTATATCATCTATGAGTTAGGATTTACGATCCCTCCCCAAAGTGGTGTTGTCTTTGCTGAATCTTTGCACACTTAAAGTATCGTCTTCGATACAATGTCTACAGAGTAGAATTTACGAGCCCCTTCCCCCAAAAAATTGATGTTTGTTTATTCTACCCAAACCGTCCAACCTACCTAAAGGTGTAAAGTATCTGTTTAGATGGCCGGGCCAAAAGTGATGTTGTCTCTTCTGAATCCTCGCACTCTTATATTATGGACTTCGGTACTGCATCTATGTGGCAGGTTTTACGATAGCCTTGGAAACTTTCTATACCTTATAACAGTACCCCTCCCTGCCTTCAGTAACTTAGAAGGCGGAATATTTGCATACGTATCGTATCGACCACAAAACAAAACCTAACGTAAAACATTGCTAAGCAAATTAAAACTTAAAAAAAATATGAAATTAATTTTTTAAAATCTTTAGTTTACCAGTCTTTGACAGTTTTAAATGCTAGTAAACTTTTAAAAGATCAAGATATGCCTGTTTAAGATGAATTTTAAAACATATTTTAAAAAAATTGGAATGCCAAGTAACAAATTTACAAATATCTGAATTCATCCCACTGTAAGAAAATTATAAAAAGATGAAGAAATTATATAATGATTAAAGAAAATATTGTACAGGTTAGGAATACTGATTTGGTCATTCTTTTCAACAACGTCGATCTTTTTTTCCGTTTTGTCTGTTTTTAAAAAAGAAACACAGTAAAAGTTTTGCACAACTTAATCATTTGACTGTGACTGAGATGAGCTGTCTGAGATGGATGTGACTGAGATGAGCTGTCTGAGATGGCTGTGACTGAGATGAGCTGTCTGAGATGAGTGAGATGACTGAGATGGCTAGATTTCGGAATGACCAAATTTCGAAATGTTCTTATTCATTTTGTCACTAGATTTATTCATTTCGAAGTACTAAGCGTTTCATTCATTAATAAGGCTAAATCTAGCTGTAAAAGCTAAGTTGGCAACGCTACATATAACCTTAATGATGACTGTGGAATATGTATGTGAGGCAACAAAGTATATACTGTTTTAATTTTAATATAAAAATCAAAAGTTATAATTTCCGATTGAAGTTGACGTAGTTGTAAATTATGCAATGGTGTGGTATCATTCATGCTAAAATTGAATAAATTTTATCTCTATTGAAATTGATCTCGATGTCAGTAAACACATTTTAAGTAAAAGGATTTTACAAAACAATTATGCATCGCAAGATGCCAATAATATAAAAATTAAAAAATATTTAAATATTGATTAAATAAATTATATTTTTAGTTATCACATCTAAAATCATAAGTTCCTGTATTTGTTATAATTGATGTTTTATGCTCTTAAATTGTGAAGTTCTGGTATGCTTAAGAACAAATCTACTATAAATTACATTTCAAAATTAATCAATGATTTAACGAAAAATGAGACACTTATTCACTATTTAGAAGAAAAAGCACTTAGTACAAAATTACATTCATGGAAGTATATAAAATGGACATAGCAAAACTCAAATTCATTCCAGCGTAAATTTCCCGGTTAGAGCAATTATCTTACGTGCTTAGTCTGATTTCTGAAATTCAAAAAAGTTTGTTGATAACTATTAAACATTTTTAGTGAAATCTTAAATCAGACCAATTAGCGATAAGGTAATAGTTATGAATTTTATTATGTAAAGACTGAATTTATGCACTTCTGTCTAACTCCCCCCCCCCTTAAAAGAGCTAGCTATAATGATTATGACTATTTTGGGAAACGGAATTTTATGACCGTTGGAAAAGTTCACAAATTATAAGACATGGATACTTGGATGTCATTGTAATTCTGTCGTTTAAAGATGTGTTTTAATTTAAAATATAAAGTACACGGCAAGGCAATTTTATAAAATAGAATATTTTACCATCGAATTTGGAATATTTTAATATATATCTTCCTTTTCTTCTATCCCTTCTGTAGGGTTAATTTTCAGAGTAGCAAATATAATTATCTCTCTGGAAGCTTAATGCTTAGACAGTGAACCGGACAGACAGAGATCCATAATTCTAATAATGGAGTTAGAAAGAAGGAGATGGATGAAATCATCGAGAAGGGTCTATGTAATATAAGGGTATCCCTTCTCTGTGTAATATAAGAGTATCCCTATATATAAGGGTATCCCTTCTCGATGGCTGAAATGCTTGAAAATGCCATAATGCTTTGAGAATTATATCTAACTGTCGGTAGTGTTAGTAAAGTAACTGCTATTGTTAGTTGACACAACAGAAAGTCGTTGTATCCATTATATGTATTTTTGATAATTTTTAATTAAAAGATTCTCTAATTATGAGTAAAATTATCCCGTATTTTTTCACAGTTGTAGATTAGAGCATAGAATATATGAAGATAAAAATAAATTGAAAAGTAAAATAATTTTGAATACGTTGTAATATTATTTGTTGTTTCAGTTCTAATTTGCATTGAGCTAATAATTTATTTTTGCAAAATTGACAGTTTAAATAAATATTGCAAGTTTTTTGCCATAGAAAAGCATACAATGCAGGACTACTTATCTTATTCCAGCTGCACCTGAATTATTGTCTCAAACGATTTTGGCGTTTTTTTAATATTAAGTTTTAAATCCTTTACTTTTACCTTCATGGTTCTAAATATTTATGATTTATACGTTTTTAGACAAAGTTTTTAGTTGAAGAATGTAATTCTACATATTAGTTGCAGTTGATCACATAGGTTACAGAGTCCACTTCAACGATCAGAGCTTGCAATTCAGCCCCAAAAGTTCAATTAAATGATAGTCTGCTGGGCAGCATAAATACCCGCGTTTCGGAACAGCAAGATTCCTTAAAATGTCATCCATTCTTTAAATTAGCATCCCTCTCTTTTTCTGGAACAGCAATATTTTGTAAAATGTCATCCGGACAAATAAACTTACAGATTAGTGTAGTGATATTGAGGTGTTTAAAAATGACTTTAGTACGATAAATGACAATAGAACATTTCAGTGAACCATGGCATATTTGGCGCCGATTTTTAATCAGCAGGCGTGAGATCCTGACCACGTGAGATCCTGACCTAGATTGAACTAGTGTCGGGAGGCTAATTTGAGTTTAAAAAAGGTAGGATGTGGTTAGACAGACAGGCGTTGCGCGTCAATCTGACATTAGAGGGAGGAGAAGGATAAGTCCACTTCGAAGATTCATCCAAGATCCATCCACTTCAATTTCATCCAAGTAACTCAATTGGGAGTGCGTCGGCTGACTAGTACCAGGATGCGTGGTTCGAGTCCCGGCTGTGGCAGTAAAATTTTCTATAAGGTCTCGAGAGGAGTTTAGAGTTCTTTTCAAAAACCTTACGAATTATGTCTTCGACTTTCAACGAAAGAGTGGTTCTACGGATAAGATACTAATCTTTATAAAAAATATAAAAAAGTCAGGAGATTGAGAAGCTTGGTGAAGTCGTCATGCAATTGGACAAACTTATTTTACTCCTAATTTGGACTCATAGAAGTTCGAGTTATGAAAGTTTCACTGTGTAAAAATCGTGGAGGAAAAAAAGAAATCAGTTTTTCATTCTCAGCCCTGTACTGTAGAAGCTGGAGTTGACCGTATTCCTGGGCTTATATGGAGTTATACATAAGTTATGTTTCAAAAACGAAAGAGCTTTTGAAGTCTTCAACTGCTGTAATGGGGAAATTGTTATCGTCAAAATGGACTCTTCATCCTCATCTCTCTAATTTCAGATTGAGGTGCAACGAAAATCTATCTAACCACTTCCTCCCTTTTTAATTTCCTTTTATACATAATGTATAAGAAAAGTATTGTGAAGAGATCGAAAATTCGAATTCGAGTTTTAGACGGGAGAGCACGTTTCAAGCATCCGTGATCACGAATGGAATATTTTTGAGGTGATGTCTATGTGTGTGTATGTGTGTGTGCGTGTGTGTGTGTAGTTGTGTGTCAGTGAGACTGTGGACACGATATCTCACGAACGAATAGAGCGATTCGAATGAAATTTGGTACAAAAATCACAATCCATGAATACTGGAAGCCTATTGCTTTAAAACACAAACGAATGTTCAGTACCTCCCTAAATTTCCGAGTGAAATTTTGAAAAAATCATCAAAAAATCAAAACCTTTAATAAAGTTACGCAAATAGGCATTTCATATGTAATTTTTCCTTAAAAAACGATTATTTACGCAAATAAGCATTTTTTATGTCATTTTTCCTTAGAAAACGATTGACATGAACTTTAGAGCGCTAGCACGAACCGGTCTCGGGATATTGCATATTTTCAAAGAAATTTTTCAAAACATCCCATAAATTAAAAAAAATAATAACTGTTAAGAAACATGTTCACTTTTCATATGTAATATCATGCAATAAATTGGGTGACATCATTCTCATGGATCTAACTCGTTCCATTCACGAGAAAAGATACTTTGTGTAATACTTTTGTATTTGAACGCCAATGGTCATTTATCTGCTGTAAGAATAACTTATTTCTCAGTCCATAAGACTTGGCGAGGTTTTGGCGACGAATTTTGCGGAATGTCGCAAACATGGCGAGTTTTTTAAAATGTTGACAAATTAACGAAAATCTCGCCAAATAAATAAAAATGACGCTAAATCAATTAAAATGACGACTTATTAAAGAAAATTCAATATCTTGAAAAGAATATAAGTATATACTATAAGAATAGCATTTTCTTGAACTGTAAAAGTAGTAAATTCATTGCATTACATAAGGAAACTCATGTGTTGCCAACATCAGATTTTTTACTTCAGGTTAGCCTCCTGAATCTGTTTTATCCTGATTGAAATTTCTTTAATTCTAATCATATTTTTAATTTTTTGGAGGCCAAGAAAATTTTTAGTCCTAATTTTATTTTTGAATTGAACTTTCGTGAAAGTTTTTGTATTGCTTCTCAGTCCCGTGTTAACTATCATTATCCTTTTTAACCTTCCGCTGATAAATATTTGATATAATTTTTTGAGTCCGTATTTCTTCTCTCTATTTTCAATTATTTGTCAACTTTTCCCAAAATTTTGTTATTTTTCTGCTACTTTATTTAACAGAGGTAGCGTATATGTCTTCCGAAACCAGATGTTTCCTTTATAATTGGATTCCATTTGTTTCTGCTTGTTCTAATTGACTTTACATATTTTCCAATAATTTCTACTTATTTTCTACAGATGGTTTACATGTCTCAGGTTTCTTTTTTGCTGTCGTGGTAGTATTCATCACTATTCAATTGTTTCATTTCGTTCTGCTACCCATTATCTTGCGAACTTATTTTCTTCTTTTTACCGTCTGTGGTTTTGTGTATTTGTAGTTTTTGCCAATCATTTAGATATTCCTCCTTCCATTTTTCCCGTAGCGAAAACCTATTTTCTCCTACTTACAGCTAAGTGTTCTGTCCTCTATTGCGACCAGAGTCGCGTATCTTGTTGATCCTCAAGTAGAGGACGGTTTTTTGTCTTGAAAATCGGTTAGCCACTTAAATGCCTTACATATTCTGTATTTTACGAGGATTTACATTGTCGTGTTATAGTTAATGCATTTTTTTCAGCCACTATTTTCAACCACACGTATACCTAATTGCATTTTCAGCAGATAAATTACACTTGTTTACAATTAAAACTGTTTACATTAAATTGTTACATTAAGTACAAATTACAGATGTTTACACTGATTTTACAGAAGCTTTTGATTCGGTTGATCACTATAATTATTTGATTTATAACTTGAAGAGTATCGAGTTCTGTCCTAATTTGATTATACTTGCTTGAGCAAGTGGTTTTGGGCTGCTTCTGGGATGCCCCAAAGCTCTGTTATTGGTCCCATGTTATTTATTATTTTCATTAATGATCTTGCTAATTGTTTTAATAATTGCTTACTCAAATCATCAGCATAATGCTGATGATTTGAAAGTTTTCTGTCCAATTTTTGATGGTAGTTCTTGTAGGAATATTCAGTCTGAGTTGTATGTCATTTTTACTTTCCCTGCAATACATGGTAATGTACAGTGAAAATAGAATCACGCCGAAAATCGCAACTCGAGTTTTCGATCGATCTATACGTTTCGAGACCTCTAGGAAACGAAAAAAACTATTTTTAGCGTGTGTGTCTGTGTGTCTATCTGTCTGTGCAATATATGTATCCACTCTAACTCTAAAACTAATAGACCGAATTTCAAAAAATTTGGTAGGTAAAACTCTTAGGCGTGACCTTGGTGCTGATTAGTTTTCGGTTCAATTCGGAAAAAAGAACCCGCCATTTTTGCGAAATGGCCAGCAAAAATCTCATGTATCTCCTCTAGCTAAAATACTAATTGACCAAATTTCACAAAATTTGGTAGATGAATCACTTGTGGGATACTCTGTTGCTGATTAGATTTTGGTACGATTCGAAAAAGAACAACCTGCTCTTTCTTACGAAATGGCCCTCAAAAATCGCCAATATCTAAAAAAAATACTACGTATGTTCAAATGCATCAATTAAATGCTTGTTTTATACGTAATTTTTGACGAGAGAAAGAATAAGACAAATTCTATTACTCTAGGGCTAACCGTTCTCGATATATTTAAGATTTTTTGCATTTTTGTTATGCCGCCTTTGGAAAAATGTCCAATTACCAAATAAAAACTGCAATTGAATTAAAAAGGAAAATGTTGTGTTGTTTTGTACAATTAAACTCAATTTAATGAGTTCTTAAAGAAATATAGAAAGAGTGATTTTACGTCTGCAGGGAAAGTCATGTGCTGTCCGCATCAGATTTTTCATCGGTTGTTGTTGTTGAAACCCAGACCGTCCGACCTACCAGAAAGGTGTAAGGTAACTGTTTGGACGGTCGGGAAGTGCCACCTAATTTAGACCGGAACCCAGTGGGGGAGGCATCCACAGGGACCGTACCCTCCTTCCCCTACCACCAACCTCTCGGAAGGACTTTCGGACCCACATGTTTAACGTGATCGTACTCCGCATGAACACGGCGGCAGTTTTGGCAGTGGCTGGAATCGAACCCGGGCCTACCGAGTGCAACTCCAGCGCGCTAACCAATGGGCTACCGCGCCCCAGATTTTTCATGGGTGTAACAATAATCGTCTTCATCTCAATATTGGTAAATGTAGTTTTGTGTCTTTTACTCATAAATAAGTGCCTATTTTATTTTCTTATAGTATTGGCAACAACTCTGTTTTGGCTAAAAAGTTCTATGTGATTGATCTTAGCGCTATTTATGCTTCTGATTTCTCCTTTTCTCCTCATATACTTCTGATATTTGCACTAAATCCTATAGGAAACACGGTCACATTAATATGATTACTCAGTATTTTACTAATAAGGACACCATCATTTTTCTGTTTAATGACTTAGTCAGACCTGGGCTTGCATATGCTTCTGTGATATGGAGGCATTTTCATGTTGTTAATACAAGCAAGATTTGACATTATTAAATATAAATTCTTGTGATATCTTTATTATCAAAAAACTTGTTTTTTTGTTGTATATTATCTGATATTTTTCTTCGTGATATGTTTAATGTTAAAAGCTTACAGAACAGAAGGAATTTCAATGTATTTTTATTCTTCAGGAATCTGCTCAATAACAGAATTGATTGTTCCCCTGTCTTGAGTGGGAACGGGTTTCATGTTCCCCAGTATTATACTTTAAGGTTATTTGCTGAATGGGATTTTGGAACAAATATTGGTTGTTATTGTGCGATTAATAATTTCTATAAACTTTACAACAGTTTCCCCGATAATCTTGATGTTTTTATTCATCGAAAATTGCTTTTAAAAATCATTTTTTGTAAATATTTTATATTTCAATATGTTTATTCATATGCAAGTGCTTTTAAAACTCATTTATTGTAATTTTAATGTATTTTATTATATTTTGTATTGCATTTTATCTTGCACGCTGTAACTGGAACTTTGTCATGTCTTGCATTCTTCTAAACACATGTAAATAAATAATAACAGATAAATAAAAAGCTTTGTGATCGTGTTATATGAAAAATCACTAATACGCAAAAAAAAATTTCTGGTTGATAGCTGGTATGCATTTAATAGTTACAAAATGCGCAGACGGTATTTGAGAGAAAAATACATAAGTCCAGTTTTCCAGAAATTATTGAACAGAGAAATGAAGTAATAGTTACATCTTTCCTAAAATCACAAGCAAACCCACTTTTGCTAATAAATAACAACTTTCGATTTCTATTGAAGTGAGTCATTTTTCACAATAGAAATTCAATAGGGAAACAGTTATTGTTACCGCTATTTTATTTTAAATATATTTTTAAGTAAAAATAAAATATTTCCATTAGGTTTAAATCATTTTACCAGACCATTTTAGTAACCATTCACCTGAAAGGAAAATTTTCCGATAAAGAAGAAATATATTTTTCATTTAGTTTCGCAAATATGTATTTATTTTTGAAGTTATGTTCAAAATATTTTTCAATTTTTAAACAAAAGAATCAAAATAAACCCGAAGAGTCTTCAGATAAAAAAACACGATTCAGCACAATGCTTATTTAAAAAATAGAGGACACAATTTTGTTTCAATATTATATGGGGGTGTTTTAAAAAAACTGATGTAGGCAGCACATGACTTTCTTATATAATGCAATGAATTTACTACTTTTACTGTTAAAAAAATGTTCTTATAGTAGATACATATATGCTTTCCAAGATATTGAATTTTCTTCAATTAGTCGTCATTTTCATTAATGTAGCGTCATTTTTATCCATTTGGCGAGATTTTCGTTAATTGGCAACATTTTATAAAGTCGCCAAGTTGGCCACATTCCGACAAATTCGTTGCCAAAATCTCGCCAAGCGTTATGAACGGAGAAATAAGTTATTCTTACAGCAGATAAATGACTATTGACGTTCCAAAGTAGAAGAAGACCCAGACCGTCCGACTCGTCCAGGGGAATAAGAGCACCTATTTGGACGGCCGGTGACGTTCCAAAGTGTATTTTGGAACGTCACCGGCCGTCCAAATAGGTGCTCTTCGTCCCCTGGACGAGTCGGCCGGTGACGTTCCAAAGTGTATTTTCTCGTGAATGGAACGAGTTAGATCCACGAGAATGATATCACCAAATTTATCGCATGATATTACATATGAAAACTGAACATGTTTCTTAAGAGTTAACATTTTTTTTTATTTTACTTGATTTTTTGATAAATTTATGTGAAAAATGTGCAATATCTCGAGAACGGTTAATGCTAGCGTCCTACAGTTTATGTCAATCGTTTTCTAAGGAAAAATTACATAACAAATGTTTATTTGCATAGCTTTATTAAAAGTTTTCATTTTTTGAAGATTTTTTCAAAATTTCACTTGAAAATTTAGGAGAGTTCTGAACATTAGATTGTGTTTTAAAACAATAAGATTGCAGTATTCATGGATTGTGATTTTTGTACCAAATTTCATTCGAATCGCTCCAGTAGTTCGTGAGATATCGTCTCCATAGACTCACTGACTGACACACACACACACACACACACACACATACTTTCACACACACACACAGGCATCACTTCAAAAATGCTCGATTCGTGATCAGGGATGCTTGAAACGCGCTCTCCCGTCGAAAACTCGAATTCCAATTTTCGACCGCGTCACAATACTTTCCTTATACATCATGCATATAAGGAAAGTAATAAACCCTTTTATGCACGATTATATCAAATTTTGTTGAATGTTGCTATGATAAAAAAATATATAATTTCGAATAAAATTCGAGGTTTTCGCTCGAATTTAAAACAATACTATCTAGTTCTAGGTCTTTTAATAACAAAGCCGGATATAAAGTTTCGTAAAAATCCATTTATCGTTGTGGTCACTATTGTGTACACACGGAATTGATCACAAACATGGAGACAAACAAATATACATCACTCCAAAAATAGTTAAAACATGTTCAGGAAGCCTTAAAACATATAATGGCATCAAAACCTCGAATTCGAAATTTTTCGTGAAAACAGCACTTTTTAATTACTGCATTACATAGTATGAGAAAGTAAAAGTGCTTTTATTAAAATAGTTTATCATCGCATAAAAGCGTTGAGCATCTATTACCTTTTAGTAAAGAAATACAAAATGTAACTTGCATATGGGTCCCAAGAAAAAAAAATCATTTTATAAAAATATTTTCGATAGCCCAATAAGTCAAAGAAAAAAGTTTCATCTTCATACGATCGAAGTCGCCCGAAATGTCATTAATTGAAATTTTAGATGGATGGTTAGGAACTGTATAATAACTTTTGTTGTAGATAGCTACGCATGTAAATTTTCGAAAGGAAACGTCATCTAAGGAAATTCAATTTTTATACGACCACAACAATTTTATACGACCAACATTGCATTTCTTTTTATCGGGTCTATGATGCTTAAGTTTAATAAATTTGATAATTTTTCGAGCCCAACTTTGCATAGTTGAGAAACATATTTTTACTTTCCTTATATACATAATGTATAAGAAAAGTATTGTGATGGGGTCGAAAATTCGAATTCGAGTTTTCGACGGGAGTGCACGTTTCAAGCATCCCTGGTCACGAATCAAACATTTTTGAGATGATGTCTGATAGTGGTACTTTAGGTAATACTTTAGGTGGGATACTTTAGGTAATAATTTTGTATTTAAACGTCAATAGTCATTTATCTGATATAAGAATAACTTATTTCTCCGTTCATAACGCTTGGCGAGATTTTGCCAACGGATTTGCCGGAATGTCGCTCACTTGGCGATTTTTTAAATGTTGTCAAATTAACAATAATCTCGCCAAATCAAAATGACGCTAAATCAATGAAAATGACGATTAATTGACGAAAATTTAATATCTTGGAAAGAATGTAAGTATCTACTATAAGAATAACATATTTTTTCTTTCCTTATATACATAATGTATAAGGAAAGTATTGTGACGCGGTCGAAAAATCGAATTCGAGTTTTCGACGGGAGAGCACGTGTCAAGCATCCCTGATTCCGAATCAAACATTTTTGAAGTGATTTCTGTCTGTGTGTGTGTGTGTGTGTGTGTGTGTGCGTGTGTGTGAAATATGTGTGTGCGTGTGTGTGTCAGTGAGTCTGTGGAGACGACAACTGACGAACGAAAGGACCGATTCAAACGAAATTTGGTACAAAAATCACAATCCGTAAACACTGAAAACCTGATGTTTTTATACGCAATCGAATGTTCAGAACCCTCCTAAATTTTCAAGTGAAATTTGAAAAAATCGTCAAAAAATGAAAACCGCTAATAAAGTTACGCAAATTAACATTTGTTATGCAGGTTTTCATTAGAAAACGATTGACATAAATTTTAGAACGCTAACACGAACCGTTCTTGAGATATTGAACATTTTTTCAAAAAAATTATCAAAAAGTTATATAAAATAAAAAAAAAATATTTCCTATTGAGAAACATGTTCAATTTTCATATGTAAAACCACGCGATAAATTTGGTGACATCATTCTCGTGGATCTAGCTCATTCCATTCATGAAAAAAGATACTTTGAATAATACTTTTGCATTTGAACGCCAATACTCATTATCTGCTATAAGAATAACTTATTTCTTAGTGCATAACGCTTGGCGAGATTTTGGGGACGAATTTGGCGGAATGTCGCCAACTTGGCAACTTTTTGAAATGTTGCCAAATTAACGAAAATCTCGCCAAATGAATAAAAATGACGCTAAATCAACGAAAATGACGACTAATTTTCGAAAATTCAATATCTTGGAAGGAATATTAGTATCTACTTGTAATGGCGGGGTTTATAATGAAACGAACGTGACCTCTTAATTTAGAATTTAGCCACACCAGCACCAGCACCAATACAAAAACCATGATCGAAAAATGCCGCAAAAATAACCCACACAGGTCCACACACTCCTGTCGGGAGAAGTAAATCTCCGCGATGACCTACAGCCCAGAAGAACCTAAATAACCTGAAAACATTCAAAATCAAAACCTTACCTTTAAAAACTTTCTTCTTCACCAAAATCAAAAGGAATTTCAATACACAAATAAATACACAGAATTTTGAAGTTAAAATGAATTTTCATTTATTTAAGAAGTTAAATTCAATTTGTATATCAGATACAACAGCTGAGTCTTTCAGCTCACCACTGGACACATGCGCAGATTTTAACAGAACGCCACTGGCTTTAAAGCCTCTATACTTCCACATAATGCAATACTAAGTGGCAAACAACAGATCATAGTGATATCAAACATAGGTATGGCCACATAACGGGACGAGCACTCTGAGAGGTAAAATAAAGCATTTTGAAAATTAATCAAACAGAAATTAAATTTAGAATAAGCATTGAATTGAAGTTACAAAACTCAACAGATGGTTTCACTCTCCGTTACGATCTCTCTCTCATGAAGTTATACATTAAAAGTCGCTTACCCCGGTCATCAAGGCGTTGTAAGTAAGGTAGTAGTTCTCACCATCAGCCACTCACCCACACGGCGATGAATCGGTGTTTCAGAATGAAAGGTCGGCACACACATTCAGGGATTTTTCCAGAATGGCCCAGCCTGGACGAATGGCATCATTCTTTAGAACTACTCGGGTAGCGACGATTCGATTTACCTTCCCGGTATGAGCCTCGGGAGCATTCCACAAGCCCGCTCGATGTTAAGTAATAATCCCGGAATGAGCATCGGGTTCGCTCTACGTGTATTTTCGACGTTACTCCATTCCCGGTATTAACCTCGGGATCGCACCAAAGATGGACGTTATAAAGGCAGCATTACTCAGCTCACGAATCCCCAGGAATCTGCCTGGAGGTCAGACTCCCGAGATTCGGAGTGAGCGTTGCTATCGTGAACTGCCTACCAAGTCGTAAGAGCAGAAGGGCAAAAGAGCATAAGAGAGCGAGACTACTACTTGCTTAGTGTGACCAATGGAAGGGAGTCCCTAGTCCGAAGACTTTAACCTCCGGTATAATGCCTATATTTGATATTCATGACATAAGTTGAGCAGATATGATATGAAAAATAAAAATAAAATAAAGTTAAAACTTAAGAAAATTAACATGAGCATCCCCAGAACTAAAAAATTTAAAGGAATTAACTAAAAAATAAGGAATTAAGCGTTAGAAAGCCGGTACCGCATGCGGTCCGGTGCTGCCATCTATAGCAGCGAGCAAGAGTTAAATGCTAAAAAAGAATGAAGCCAAAAAAAAAGAATTAAAAAACTTTGAAGGAGAGAATATGGAATGAAAAAGAAGTTATAAAGCTAAGGGGGGTCATACAAAACAGCACGGGGCCGCTTTTTCTGCTCACGAGGGTCATAATCTGTTAGAGTGAAAAGTGTTTCATTTTTGATAGTGGGAATATTGTGATAAAATTTTTCAGAAAGTTTTTTGATAGTAAATTTGATGGTGTTTATGTCGAAGTCTTTACGAATAATGTCATTTCGAAGGTATCGCGGTGCTTTCCGTATGATTCTTAAAATTCTGTTTTGCTCTATCTGTATTCTCTCCAGGTTCGTTTTGCAGGCATAGCCCCAAATAGGGCAAGCATAAAGAAGGATGGGGAGAATGATTTGTTTGAATAAAAGGATTTTGTTACTAAGGTCAAGGTGTTTCGAAAAAAGGAGATGGTTAAGAGCGCCGGCGAGCTTTTTAGTCTTTTTGATAACATGGGTAAGGTGGGTGCTCCAGGTGAGACGACTGTCCAGGTGGACACCGAGGTATTTAGCTGTACGTTGGAAGCAAACTGGCTGATCGTTGATTTGAAGCGGGGGAGGGGGGAAACGTTTCCAAGAGAAGAAGATGGCCTGTGATTTGCGTGCATTAATTTTGATGTTCCAATTTTTAAAATAGGTTTCAAGGAGGGAAATGTGGTTTTGAAGGTGGGCATGAAGAAAATTAATATTACGATGGGCGGAAATGATGCAGGTGTCATCAGCATAAAGGCAAAGGGTGGTATGGGGCGAACGAGGTATATCATTAACAAAAATGTTGAAAAGGAGGGGGGCCAGGATAGAACCTTGGGGTACCCCTGCTTTGATTGGTTTATTATTTGAAAGGGTGTTAAGGACACGGACATGGAAGTTACGATTTTGAAGATAGGAATTTATGATGAGGATGAGGGGGGAGGGGACTTTTATTTGAATAAGTTTAAAGATGAGTCCAAGATGGTAGGTTTTATCGAATGCTTTCTCAACGTCAAGTAAAAGGGCTCCAGCTGACTGTTTGTTGCGGAAGCCGTCAGAAACAAATTCCACAACACGCAGCAGCTGGTGGGTAGTAGAGTGGGAGGGTCGAAAACCGAATTGCTCAGGAATGATAATATTATTTTTGTCAATGAAATTGAAGAGACGATTTTGAATGATACGTTCAGCCAGTTTGCTGAGGGAGGAGAGGAGCGAGATGGGGCGGTAAGAAGCGGGGTCGGCGGGGACGCCGCCCGGCTTGAAAATGGGAATAATAACTGCCGTTTTCCAACAATCAGGGAAGTGACGGAATTTAAGAATTGCGTTGATTACATGAACAAGATAAAAAAGGATATTTAAGGGGATGAATTTAAGGGCTTTGTTAGTTATTTTATCAAGACCAGGGGTTTTTTTATTTTTGAAGTTTCTAATGTGGTCATAGAGTTCCGACGGGTTGGTGGGTTCAATGGGCTCAGGGTGGGGGGCATTAATGAAGTTCGAGACGATTTGACTGACGTGAGCGTGAAAAGAGTTGTTTGAATTAGAGTTATTAGGTTCAAATTGTCTTTGATAGTTGGCCGCTAAAGTGTTAGCCTTTTCAAGATTGGAAAAGGCAGTGCCAGTGTCGGAGAGGAGGGGGGGGAGCTGGGCGAAGGGTTTCCTAATGCGTTTAATTTCCTTCCATATGGAGCCGTCTTCGGGAGAGAGGGACTCGATATATTCCTTCCATTTGTTTTGTTTAAATTTAGAAATGTCAGATTTAATTTTGCGATTTTGGGCATTTAAAAGAATTTTGATTTGGGGATTCCTAGAAATCTGCCAAAGATTCCGGGTGAAGTTCTTAATTTTAATTTTGTTTTTAAGGTGGTGGGGAAGGGAGTTATAACGAGGGGCAGGGCGGGTTGTAGTGGCGTTTGCCAGGGAGCGTTGCAGTTCGAGAGTAATGTTGGAAACAGCATGTTCCAGGTCGGCAGTGTTTTTGATTTTAGGGTTCATGAGCGTAGAATTTTGAAGAGTGAGTTTGAAATTTTTCCAATTTATAGAGGTGGGTAAACCAGAAGAGGGAAGGAGCGTATTTAGTTGAATGGTAAGGAGGACAGGGAGGTGGTCGGAGCTGAGTTCGTTAAGGGTGTCGGTAGTGTAAGGAAAACGGATATTTTTAAGGAGTGCAAAATCAATAGTAGAGGGGGTAGCTGAAAAAGAAAAATGAGTGGGGTTAGAGGGGACTGCAACATGGATATTATTACTGGTGATATACTTGTGGATTTGATTACCGTAGGGGTTTCGACGGCGGCAGTTCCAAGCAGGGTGGTGGGCATTAAAGTCGCCGGCTATAATAAGTCTGTGATTACAATTGAAGATACGATTAAGGTCAGCAGTGAGGTCAATGGAGCAATTAGGTTTAATGTAGACTGAACCGATGGTTAGGGTGGGCTGATTTGGAAGAGTAATATTTACAAGTTTAATTTCAATGAGATTGTTGTTAAGGGTGTTGAGCTCATAGTGCGGAATGTTACTTTTGACATATACGGAGACTCCTCCGTAGGAGGAGTGGGAATTTTGAGTCAGATTACGAAGGGCAGTGTATTTTTGATAGTTGGCGATATTAAGGGAGGGGGGGGCGACGGCCGGGTATGATTTCCTGGATAAGGATGATTTCCACAGGGTTATTATTAATGAAGTCGCGGAGTTCGGTGATTTTAGGGACAAGGCCGTTAGCGTTCCAGAAGAGAACACGGATAGAGTCTTGAAGATTACTCGTCATTTTGGTCGGATGTGTCTGAGCTAAAAACCTCTTCGAGGGCCGAAATAATTGCAAAAAGTTTGTTGAGAGGATTGGTGGCTTCATTGAACTTGGTTTGGATAATGTTAATAATTTTTTTTATTTTAATCATGTCTATATTGAAACTGTTAAAGATGTTTTTGATTTCATGGAATATTGAAAAAAGATCTGAGAATTGCGAAGTAGAGTTGGGTTTAGGTTTCTGATTGGTTGTTGCAGTTTGGTCAGGAGAGGTGTTGCTTGGTTTGGTAATGTAAGAGTGGATTTTAAGATTTTGAAGTGGAAGGTTGTTTGGGTCTGTAAGAGGGTTTTGATTGGAGGGTTTGGTTTGAGAATTTGATTGGTGGGTTTGAGGTGCTATTTTTTGAGGTGGAGGATGGGTAGCAATTTCAGCGAAGGATTTTTTTTGGGGGGGCGGAGGTTGCAACTGGAGTTTCTGAATTTTCAGGGATGATGGTTGAATTTTTTGGTTGGTTTTGGGAAGGAATTACAGTAGGATGCCGGATGGGCGGAAAGTCAGAGGGTTTTGGAACAATTTGCCTAGAGAACAATTTGCCTAATTTGTGGGAGGGGGGGGCTGAGAAATTTAAGATGGGAGCATTTTTGTTGTGCGGGTTCGCAGGGCAGAGCCTAAAATTTGCGGTGTGAGGGCCGAGGCAGTTGGCACATTTAGCAGGGGTGTCTCTGGGTTTTTGGCATTCGCGTGAGACATGGCCTTCGCCACACTTGACGCACCTGGGGGGGAGCTGACAGCAGTCACTCGAATGATTGTATCGCTGGCATCTAAAGCACATTTTAATGGCCCGGGATTGAAAGTCAGTAACACGAATCTGCATATCAAGAAGGGTGCGGATATCTCTTATTTTTTCCCAACCTCTGGTGGGGTTTAGGTAAGTTAGAAAAATGGGGAGGGGGGCTTTAGTTTTGAGGTCCTTTAGTTGCGAAATTCTATGGATGCTGAATCCAAGGGAGGTTAATTCTTCAATAATTTCAATTATCAGGGAGTTAGGGGGGAGTCCTTTTAAAAGAATTTTGATGGGCCTTTCGGCTTTCAGGTTGATGGAATGAAATTCAATTTTTTGATCGATCAGGAATCTTTGGACAAGTCTAAAATCATCGACAGTTTGGGGATATACTTTTATAAATTCTCCTGCAAGTTGTGCTCTGACAGGAGCGGAGACAAGGGTGTTTAGAGTTTTAACTAAGTTCCTCCAGTTGCTTGGGCAATTTATGTAGAAGGGTTCTGGGCGGGGGGAGTAAATTTCAGTATTAGAGTCATTTGGCGCTGAAGGCACAGCGGGGGAGGGTGTGGTTTCCGGAATAGGGGTGGTATCCATCGAAGGTGAATTTTCATTAGTTGCAGGGATATTCTCAGGATCTTCCGAAATCATATCAGTGAGTGCAGAAAAAGCATTCCGAGTAGAAGTTTTTTCTTTAGAGGTGATTACAGAGGCCGTACGGCAAGTTTTCTTGAGGGGGGGTAGAATATAACCTTCCAAATCCTCGATGCTGGTCTCAGCAGTGTTGCTAGAGATAGAACTAGTGCTATTTTCAGCTTGGGCATTTGCCCAAGATGAGTTAGGCTCATTATTGCTATCATTAGGATTTGGGGGGATTCCCCACATTAAGTTAGATTTCAAGTTAGTTTTAAGAACATTTAGATTTAAGTTGATCTGACTAATGGAGTTAACATTATTTTGATCATTAATTTTAAGAATACAATTATTGTTGGCTTCAAAAGTCTTAATTTCAGTTAGGTAGGGGGTATGCTCGTTTGCTAGAAAATTCTGCTCAAAAAAGTCAATCAGATCAAGGCATATACCTCTGAACACTTGGATGCTTCTGGAGGTGTCTCCGGCTTGAGTCAGCTTCAACTCGTGGATCAGGAATTCATAAGTGAGTCGGATGTCGTTCATTTGCTGTAAGAAGCCGGCATCAGATTTATCCAAGGAGGGAAACAGACCATCACTAAATCTTATGAGAAAGTTTCCGATATCAGGTGGCATGAGTGTACCATCCGGCAAAAGGGATGTACCGGACTCCATGTCCGAATCAGCAAGGAAAGAAAAGATGGCGTACGCAGGTCGCTAAAGCAAAAAGACAGAGAGGTCACGAAAAACGTATGAACAGGACGAAGTCTCAGAAGTCTCTCAAGAGAAGAGAAGAGCCGAGAGCGAAGAGAGCGAGACAGGGTGTGCACGGCTTTTTATACCTTTTCAGCCAACATTTCCACGGACCTGGACGAAAGCTTCCAGTCCGTCACAGCCAATAGAAAACATTCATGATCTTTCCCTCCGAGAAAGGTTCTCACGGCCAAACGCCAGTATGTCTCGACAGGATGTCTGGAGAGCCACCTGCTATAAACAAGCGTTGCAATACTTCACTATCGTCTGCAGCATAAATGTATAGAAACTATGAAATTATTTACATTGGCACTTCCATTTTCGACTGCCAAAAGACCTTGAACTCAACAGAAGAAATAACTCTCAAAGCGCTCGTACATTTTAAATAATATGTTAGAAATGATTTTAATTTCGGTTTAAAAATAATATATGTTCTAAAAGAACACATAAAAACAACAAAAAGGGGGTTTTCTAGGCAGAATTAAAATCTGTAACATAACTGTATATAAAGAAATATAATACATAAATTTATATATTTTACATAAAAGTAATTCGATTTGAATATCGACATTACAAATACCTTGGGGCCTCCGGGGAAAAATTTCAGAGCGAAGCGAAGAAATTTTTCAAAACAACAAGCAGGTGCATGTAGGCATCAGGCCCTTGAAGTCGTACGCATCAAGTAGAAATTTCAGCAAAATTTTGTGGTGCAGCTGTCACCAAAAAGTTCTTGACACGAACACCATCCCATATGGGCGCATGTCGAAGAACTAAAGCCAAAGAAACCTAAAAATGACTGCAATCCAGTCTAAAATCCTAATATCTACAAGCCCATCACAGAAATCATAACATGTGAAAAATTAAATTGTAAATTAAATTTAAATCCCAAGGTTCACAAAAGGTAAATAACACAACACCCCTCAAGTCGAACAGCAAAGTTAAAATTAAATTTCTCTGTAAATAAACTTTTCAAATAACAATCATCTATTAAATTTTTAAATTCGAAGTCAATTTCAGCTTTCATTAAAATTAAATTTAAATTTCCAAGAAATTTTCACTTTCCTTCAAGAATCCTAACTTTAAGTAAAATGTGGTCAGCAGCAAAAAAAAATTTCAAATTAAGTTTTAAACTTTTCAAGATAATGTAATCACAATGTATTTCATGACCACAGCAGCTTTTCCATTTAGTCAAGGAAGAAAACAGCAGCTAATTGTAATGAACAATGTCAAAACAGCAGTAATATAAATACAATACAGATTTAAATGAGAAATGACCATACCCAGAAATAATAACAAAAAATTTTCAAACAAACCTTGTCCAGTGGTTCACATGACTCATAATTCTTGTCAACATCAAGTGTCCATTTGACACAGCTTTCAATCTTAGGTGTCTATTTGACACAGCATTTTCATCCTCTCTTACATAGAGGCAATATCAAGGCAATATTGGCAATCATGACACAGGATAAATCTTACCATTTTTATTGCATAAATTCAATTATTTCAAAGTAACACTTTATTAAAAATATCTTTAATCATTTAGTAAATTTTTCATTAAAAATAAATTCTCTTACACTAATTAAAAATTTTCCAGATGGCAAAAACCAAGTGGCAAGCAAGAAGTGGCAAGGTAGCAGAAGTCAAACCACATATTTTATGTAAACAATTGCCACAATTTCAAATCAGTGCTCTCTTGGCACAGGACTTCGGGTACAGAGGACTCTCAAGTCTCAACATTTAACTGCCAAAAATATCAAATACATTTCAAATACAATTTATCAACATTGCCACCGAAAAATTAAATTTGTAGATAGTTTTCTTTAATTTGGTTTGTGGCGAAAACTAATTCCAAACATGTTGCCAAACAAAATTCAAAACATCCATAATATACAAGTGTCATTCCATAAAAATCAATAAATTTCTTTAAATCAATAAATCTGTCTTTAAATTTAGTTGCCTTTCCGTCGTAAGTCAAAATAAGTAGAAGTCAAAATCAGTATTTAAATGAGTTCAATAAAAATCTCTTTCTCAATGTTATTCAACCATTTCACCAAACTCAAAGTTTCGAAATAAAATTATCAAGTGCAAAAATTTCAATCCAATAACTAGAAGAAAATCAAATGAAATCCAAAATACATCCATTTTCGTAGTAAATCAATCAAGTTTCAAAATAAAATCTTTCAATTTCAAAGTTCAAAATTTTCTCAAATGGATTTCAAAACAAGTAAATTTTCAAAATACCTTCAAAGTAAAATAATTGTGGAATCAATTCATCAAAATTTCAACCATATTTCTGTAATTAAATCAACTTCAGAGTTCACCGACTCTTTCAAAAATTCCACAATGTAAACAATTTCCAGACTCCAAAATTCAATCAAATTTTTCAAAGTATTTCTAAATATAGCCGTAGTAATAAACAGGAGTCGCCAAAAAAAATTTTCATAAGTTCTGAAAGTATTCAAGTTCGGAGTTAAATATTCATTACACAATTCAAATCAAACTGGTGTCAGCCAATCAAAGTTCCAGACATCGCCTCGCACATCCACAGAACGGGAACGGAAAAGAAAAGTGTCGACTCACTCAAACAGAGGAGGACAACTCCACTCACTCACGTTCGCACCACCGGAACCGAGGAGGAACACCACCACAACTCAACTTGTGAGAACAAGACAGGGGAGAAAACCGAGACAGGAACAACATTTTCAAAATTATTACTCTTCAAAATTTTCAAAATTCAAATTCACTCAGGGGGATTAAAAACAGGGATCTGAAGCACAACGTAAATAAAATTCTTGTAATAAAATCATTTTCGTAATTCTCAAATTAAACAACTTTAATATTTTCAAAATTTCAAATTCTCCAAATTTCACTTGCCAAAGCAAAGCAACCCATCCTCAAAAATATTTTTCAGGAATTTCAACCTTCAGAGTTGGACTCTGCAGGAATGCAATTGACTGCAGCCAACAAAAAATTCAAGAAGTAAAATGAGCAGGAATTCTTTCATCTGCTACCGAAGTAAACACAGGCATGGGTGCAAACGAGGATCAACCCTTGAGAAAAGCCACTAATGGGGTATCAACCATCCCTTAGAATTACGCTAGTTCAACAGAACATCAACATGCATCCTAAACACACAAGCAAGGTCAAATTCAAACCCAAGGAAATTCTGCTCAGACGAGTGATCAATTCGTCTCTCCTCGAATTGTTTGTGAGACAATTTCAAACTAAACGTTGACTGCAGATCGCCAATACAATCAACTCAATCCAGTGAAAATGGGTCGTGAATCCACTAACACAACAAACTCAGCAGAAAAAACTCAGGAGAGTCAAAGACACGAAAAAAAAAACAAAAAAACAAGGTGCTCGGATGCAACAACAGGGCAAGGAAACCGAAACATTTAAAATCAAAACAAATGGAGAATTATTTCACATCCTGAGGCAAACAAAAATTCAAATTCAACAACCTCTCAGGGAAAAAGAAGCTTTCAGTCCCCTCACAAATTCACTTTTTCAAAATTTCAAAAATCGAAAAAATTTCATTATCAACATTCAATAACAAATATTTCCATATAATTATTTTCAAAATTCCTTTTCAAAAATTTTTCCACAAAACATTTACCAAAAAAATCAACCCCTTTAAAAATTTTCCTGCTCTTCCCCACATTTTCATGCAATGACACCATTCTTTTTTCTAAATACTTTCGAAATCAATTTATACATATATACATATCAAAATTCTACTAGTTATTCAAAAATTTTCACCCAATAAAAAGGTTTGATGCAACCAAGAAAAATAAAATTTTTATCAAAACATTTCATAACTTTAGAATTTTCAAGCCAAACATTGGTTCATCAAAACACGAGTCTGTCTTTTACAGAACTCAAAAATGTGTGCTTTTTCTAGCCACACAATTTCAATAACAATTTATTCAAAATAATTTTCATATTTATACACAATCAGTATTCAGGTGTTCAAGAACTCGTATATCATTTCATTCTACTCTTTTTATCTCTATGTTCTCAAAATTAAGGTGCATTTTCAAATCATTTTAAACTCAAGTATTCAAGTAATTATAATTAAATTTCAAACATTTACAGTTAAACTTTTCAATTTCGAAAAATTTTCGAAAACGGCCTCTGCCTCCGGCCAAAATTTCATTTCAATTTAAACAATTCGACACACCGGAGGTTCGAATCTGCAAACCCAAATTTGGGGAAAAAATGCTCAGGAGAGCTCGTCGAAATCAGAATTACAGCAGGAATCGCCTCCCACACATAATACACAGAACCAAAATCATAACCGAAAACAAAGTGTTCTCAAGAAAATCAAATCGAAAGTGACCGATGTTATAATTAAAATTTCATTCCAATTAAGTTTCAATTCCTAAATTCAATACACCTATAAAATTCTTAAATAATAACGCCAATCTAAAATTCTTAATATTTATATAATCAAATTTCAATTTTTAAATTTTCAACGTATCTTTACTAGATACCAACATTATCAAAACGAAACTTTTTGTCAGTTCAACTTTTTCAATAAAACACCTTTTTACATATTCGTCACATATTGAAATCAAAAATTCAATCTTATATGTGCAACTTTGCACTAATATCTTTCAAATTTCCGTCAATGTGCCATTTCGCACAATTCCAATACATTTCATGTTGACAAGATAAGACGCAATTCCAGTGAAAACATTTCATTCTACCCTATTTTCAATTTGTAACAAAATAACAATACTTCTTAAATTTCAATACATTATTATTTTCAAATATCAACACATTAGACAATTTTCTTTACATATACACGTAAATACGAGTGCTCTCCCGAAATCGAAACATTTAAAAAAAAATTCCATACCACATACCACTCTGTGTCCAGCGCAAAAAAAAATTCCTTAAAATTTAAATTTCGAAAAACTCTAAACAAGAACATTTCATCAACAACTTTTAAAATTTAGAACAGGGCAGGTACTCAGGAGGAAAGGTCACGGCGCCAATTTGTAATGGCGGGGTTTATAATGAAACGAACGTGACCTCTTAATTTAGAATTTAGCCACACCAGCACCAATACAAAAACCATGATCGAAAAATGCCGCAAAAATAACCCACACAGGTCCACACACTCCTGTCGGGAGAAGTAAATCTCCGCGAAGACCTACCTACAGCCCAAAAGAACCTAAATAACCTGAAAACATTCATGATCTTTCCCGCCGAGAAAGGTTCTCACGGCCAAACGCCAGTATGTCTCGACAGGATGTCTGGAGAGCCACCTGCTATAAACAAGCGTTGCAATACTTCACTATCGTCTGCAGCATAAATGTATAGAAACTATGAAATTATTTACATTGGCACTTCCATTTTCGACTGCCAAAAGACCTTGAACTCAACAGAAGAAATAACTCTCAAAGCGCTCGTACATTTTAAATAATATGTTAGAAATGATTTTAATTTCGGTTTAAAAATAATATATGTTCTAAAAGAACACATAAAAACAACAAAAAGGGGGTTTTCTAGGCAGAATTAAAATCTGTAACATAACTGTATATAAAGAAATATAATACATAAATTTATATATTTTACATAAAAGTAATTCGATTTGAATATCGACATTACATACTCTAAGAAACACCTATTTTTTTTACTGTAAAAGTAAATTCATTGCATTATATAAGGAAAGTCATGTGCTGCCCACATCAGATTTTTTTAAAGGTTATTTTTAAAAGATCTTTGTAAAAAGTTAAATTTTGTAATTTTTTTTACCAAAACGTGTAGTGTGACCAAAACAGTCGTAGTCTGGAAGTCTACCTTATATGAAGCACTTCTTAAATTAAAACAATGGGGCTGATGCCAATAGTTTAAAATGTAGTTTTACAATCTTTTTTAAACACCCCGTTTTATCCAATGTGAATTGGATAATACGGGTTTTTTTTGGTACAAAATTCGAAATTTAAATCTTATATAATAAAATAATATGTTTGTCCGTCTGTCTGTGTGTGCCGTATGCAACTGAAAATCGAAGCTTTGAAAAGCCACAAAATTCGATGCCGAATTAACTGAACTCCTAGTACAGCAAACCTTGGCGGGATTTTATAAAAATTTGAATTACAGTATTCTGTAGTTATTTAGTTACTATATGTTTTAGCATTATTTTGCACAATTTTCATGAAAATCGGTCCATTTGTGACCGAGGTCTTTATCACAGAGTTTCTATTATGACATCATCGAGGAGATCTAGAAACGTTTTTTTAATGGTTCTTAAACCGTGTCTTTTGATCAATTTTTTCATATTTATTTATTTATTTTTATATACATCGAAATTTGCATTTTTCGGCCTATCTTATTTCGCCGCATTCGAAAAATGACATTTCTATAGATTTGCAAAAATATATATGTATATTTTCGCATTCTATCAAAAAAAAATTAATTACTACTTTATTTTAATATTTGCAATTTGTCATGTAAACGCATAAAAATTGAAATTGTACATTCCGTTAATGAAGTATGGTCGAATTTTCTCCCAGCTGGACTTTTCTGCGTATGCCCGTCAAAAGATGCTTTCCGGATGCCGTATAAGACACATCTTATCACCTAGAGAAAGGATTCCATTTTATTTCTTTTTTCCCTTATTTTTTTATTTCCTACGTCAGGGGAGGGCATGCATGAAGATTTGGTTTGAAACAAAAGAAGGAAATAATTTGGACATATAGGCAGTTTGAAGCATATATACGGATTGGGGATATTGACGGTTTTAAACGGCGATTCGGAAATTTAGTAGTGTTATCTGTAAATGTGTTATTTAAATAGCGGGCGATTATTTAAGACTCGAGCAATGCTGGGTAATTAATTTTAGTTATTTATATTTGCAGCAGAAGTACAGAATATATAAGTCTTCAATTTCCTCTCTGAAATTACTATATTCCTGTCTCCGGTTCTAATTTACCCATCTGTGTTCTCAGTACAGAGCAAACTTTTATTACTTAATTTTTGACAGGGAGTTTTTCATACGCCTGAGAATTTTGTTTCATACTCAATTTCAAATTTTTTTGTTCGTCTAAATTCTTCTGTCTAAATTTCATTCTATTTTGGCTATTTTGTTTACTTATACCCGGCCCGACCCGACCTAAATATTTAAAATATGACCCAATCCCGGCCCGACCGGATCTAAATATTTAAAATACGGCCCAATCTCGGCCTGCGCTCGTGCAGACCTCTATCACCGATTGCTAAAAAGGAGGTATGTATAATAATCTGACCTTTAAAACAACATGCTGTTTTTCAAATATATTTTTAGGGTATATTAGTGGCACCTAAATTAATATAATTTTCCTATTTTAATTTCTTGATGCATTATATAATTTTAAAATTTATTATATACATCCATTACTGTATCATCTTGTACCGTAAGATTTGTGTTCTCTCTTCCCATCTATAAACTACAAAGACTTGCGATTTTTTTTTTTAAGAATTTGAAATAAAAATACAATACATATTTTAAGAATGCTAAAAATCCTAAGAAAGGTACAAATCACCTTTGTTAAAAACACTTTTGTCAATTCCACTCTTCAGCGCAAAAACAAATGCTCTAATAAAAGGTCTACAGGATAAAATATTTAGAGCTTCTGCTGACAGACAATGCTTTGCCCATCAATCGATTGAAAGTTAAGACTCGTTTTTGCAAAATTCTTTTTTCTTAATTATTTATTTATATGAAAGTAAATTTCAAAGCATAATTTTTTCTGTCCCACCTATAAACTATTTATATTTTCCGAGCTTACTTTGAAACTACTTTATCTTGATTAAAAAAGGCAATAAATTTACAGATAGGAAAACTAAATAATTACAATAAATATGTTTTTATATGCTTTAAAATTGCTTACCCATTATTTGAACAAGAATATGTGATTTTTTTAGGTGAAACATCTAAGGACGCGGAGCAATTCATGAAGGTAATTTGGCGGGGATGACGTAGAATTATGAACAGAAGTAGAAGCATATTGCTACGAAGAATTAATAGCAACTATTGATATAATTTGAAAGTCTGAATTACTTGACTTTCCAATTTTGTGAATTTGGTGGCACATTTGGGGAACTATCGCCAACTTGGTGACTTTTAGCGAATTCTAGAAACTTCTCGAAAGTTGGCTAAAAATTTTAGGAGTTACTTGCATTTTCCAAAATTTTCCACTAAGTGCAAATAAGTTTGTTATCGTTCAGTCGTGCTGCATTATCATCGGAACTAATTTAATATATATATATATATATATATATATATATATATATATATATATATATATATATACATATATATATATATATATATATATATATATACATATATATATATATATATATACATATATATATATATATATATACATATATATATATATATATATATATATATATATATATATATATATATATATATATTCCTAGGTGCCTTATACCATCATGACACACATCAACATTTTCCCATTCGAAATATGGACAAGTAAATGCGGAAACCTCGCTTTTTAAGGTGAATAAATAATTAAATTTAAAAAAAAATTAAATTAAAATTTTAAAGATTTTTATTTGCATGTCACGTAAATGCCTGAACTTGAATGTCTTAAATGCCAAACTGTTTCGTTCACGGAACTCTTTTGAAATTTAATTTGATGGCGGAACCCGAAATGAGAATAAAGTTCGTTACGGCGAAAATTTTGCTCTCAAAATTTTACTCGTTTTTTAATTTTTAAGAAAACGTACACAAAGTTATCACATCGCGAAACCCCTGAATACTGCCGCAGAAAACACTTTAAAAAACACCGATTTAGAGCATCTGTTTCCATTCTTATCACTATTGTTGTAACCAAACTGTCAACCTACTAAAAGAACTTGCTGAGGATTGAGAAATAATTACATTCAATGCCGGTGTCAGGGTGAGCCGACTTGAGAAGATTGAAAATCTAATGAATGAAAATATACCATGAAAGACAATGATATATAAAATCTGAGCTTTCTAATTGTTCCGATTCATAAATTATTCCTCACAAGCGCTTACATTCCTATGGCGGGCCCAAGACGGTCTGGCCCGATAAGGTCAAAATGTAAAGAACTGGAATCTGCTGCAAAAGAACAACACCACGTCCCAAGTTTTATGTCACTACTATCAGTGGAACCTGGTTAATTAGCGTCTCAAAGATTTGAAATGTGACCATATAAATTTAAATGTATATAAAGTTTAAAGGTTTATATAATTTTAAAGGTATATAAGTTTAAAAATTGTAATAAAAAGAAGTGATGTGTCACATCAATCTATAACGAATAACATAGTTATTCTCTAATTCTTTGTGAAACATTTACTGAAGATTTTTTAAAACATAAATATCAAATTTCAATGCCTCCAACCGATGTTTCACGCATTCATGCATTCATATTCTAAAGTTCTATACATATATAAAAGAGAACTATCTTACAACAAATGGGATTTTTGTAAGAAACCGAAATAAGTAAAACAGTGTAAAATCAAAATCATTTCTTTACAGTCGAACCCCTGCAACTGCGGGGTCATGGCTGACGAAAAGGCTAATTAAGAGAAACTTATTTTAACTTTTAATTACGAAAATACATCTGTCGCACAGATCTCTCACACCGGCGTGACCTTTTGCATAATAAAATTGTCCGGAATGGGTTAGAACCCAGACTTGGAGAACAGTTTTAAAATATTTTTCTAATCCCTAATGAAATCAAAACCTCAACATCCTGGATCGACCTAGAAGAAGAAGCAGTGGCGATTTTTTCAACTCGTCACGGATCACAAGTATCTTGCTTTATATTTTCTTCAATATGGTATTCTTTCTGACGCCATTTAATGACCTGTGACCTCTATGATGACATGGACAGAATCTATCTTTCTTACTTCGTAGCGTCTATGAACGTTACTGGATGGTTAAAGCCTACATGGGGACGTCTTACGTTCCATCTTATAGACCAGTTTTTTGTGTTTTTCTCTAATCTTTGTTTATGTATTTTTTTTGTCTATTTGTGCTATTGTATTCCGCCATTGGAAATAGTAAAACGACATTGCTGATTTACATATACGCATATATAAACAAACTACATAGACTGAAGTTGGTTATAAATAAGTTAAATAAACGCTATAATAACCAAAGTAAAATATTCCTGAAAAGTCATAATTTTTACCGCATCAAAAACTCGAACCCACACATTTTAAAAATTCTTCTACTCCAATACTTTTTCGGCTATAAGAACTTTTCTTTCAACATCATGTTATAGTGCAAAAAACAAAACGGCAAAAAATTCCCGGAAGTTTTGTTTATTTTTGCTTTTAGACAATATTTTCAACTGACTTCCTTCACTAATCGATTGAAATGGTTAGTCTGTTTAACTAGAACTTTATTTCTTCGGAATAAAATAAACATCGAAGCAGATTCTTTTCTGGATTCTTCGATAATAATTTTCTTACAATTTCCAAGCTTTATATAGGCAAATATTAATCTTATTTAATAAAAAAGGATGTGAATGTGTGTACTTTTTAACACTTTCCAACAAAAATGAAAAATGTTTATGACTTTGTCCAATGTCCCGTTAACTGCCGTAAAAATAACTTTAACAAGAACGAAATTTTAGTATGGTATTGTCACGATTTGTGGGGACATATGGAAATAAAAATGAATAATATATCCCAATTATTTTCGGATGTAACCCGAGTTGAAAAAATTATATTCATTTTTTCAACATATCTTCAAAAAGTTTGAGGAAAGTAAGTTGTATAGTATCTTAAATAAAAATTGAACTAATAATTACACCCATGATACATAAAGAGATCATCTCTGTTATTTCAGTAAAGATTTTTCAAACTCATATATTGAGTTTAGCCAATTGTTGAAACAGAATAAAAATGGTACGGGTGTATCTTCTAATACCGTTTTAGGACTTTGATTCCGGCATACGTGGATCCAATTTCATATCGCTTTGATTTTGTCATATGTTGATCCAATTTAATATTTTTATAAACTTATTTAATAAAGGAACCAGGATTTTTTTTTATTCATGTCCGTCCGTCTCTGAAGATAATTTCATATAACGAGACCAGGGATTTTTACACTTCTTTTTAGGAATATTAAATTAAATATTTTGCTAGTTTGTTTTGAATAATAATGCCATTTAGAATACTATAGGAATTTGCATATAATTGTGTATTTCACATTTCTTTATATTATGTATCCTGTACGAAGAACGGGTATGCTACTAATAATCACTGTAATTCTTTTTAGAAGAATTTAATTAAATGTTTTAATAGATTGTTTTGAATAACAGTGCAATTTAGAACATTACAGGAATTTAACATAATTGTGTATTTTGTATTTCTTTACATTATATATTCTGCACAAGGGATGCGTATGCTTCTAGTAATCAGTATTATTAGAAAATAGTGAAAATTAAAAAAAGCTCTATACATTTGAAACAGAACTGTCTTCCCTGGATCCAATTAATATTAGCGTCGTATGTTATGGGCAATTCTATTTTTCTAAATCCATGGCTCAGGGTAATAAAAACTTAAAAACTCGTTTTCTACGTAAAATGAACGATCAACATTATGTGTATATAAACAGCATCCTTTCTCTATAAAACGTGACCATAAAGTTCTGTCATATATTTTAGATAGAAGAGTGTAATTTTAAGATACTAGAACGATTTTAAAGAGCTCGATAACTATAACTTCATTCAAAGTCACAATATACGTGAATAGAATCTAAATACAAATATTTACTTTCTATCTCTCAAAGTCCTAGAGCAACCGTTAGATACAATAAAACAGTGATATCATCAAGTACAATGCACTTTCTGCAATGGATAAGAAAATATTAAAAAACGTATAAAAGCACAAATAACACAATAATGCAGTATTACAACTGTTTCGAGAACACGCTGGATCCCCTTCGACAGTGCAAGAGAACCATTATACTCGAAATTAAAAAGTGGAATGGGCACGAAAGGAAGTATCAGGGGGGATTATATACCCAACACCTGGATTAAGATAGAACCAATCAGAAAGCAACATAAAGAATCGTCCAGCCATTCTTAAGCAAGCAATGTTCAACGATTTCACATATAAGAAAATCATATTACAAAGTATCTACATATTAGTTGTCCAACGCGATTTTGTTTTTCCCAGCCCTTCAAAATCACTGGTGGGCTAGAAGCCCCTCCTCGAGGATGGACAAAATCGGTAGTTTTTCGAAAAGTCTTTTCACTCTCCCCAGAAGCCCTTTGATGCTATAAAAAGTTGAATCTTTGCATACTTACAAGATGAATTACGTGACCTAACAGAACCGGAATTTCAATTCACTCGTGGAGAAGAGAACTACAGTCTCAGTGAAGGAGGTTTGGCAATCCATTCCAAGCCTTCAGATGACCTCCAAATGACCTAGAAGGTGGAGTTTGTGCATATTTTATGTTTCGATTTCACGACGAAGGTAGATGAAATAAAGAGTGTTGAAAAGTATCTGCTGAATCTCCAGAAGACCCTAGAGTCACAAGTCAAGATGGAACTTTACACACATTTTATACTATTAACTACGGGATAGAACTTAAGGAGGGCCAATTTTTAATCAGGGGGCTATTTTCGACGCTAAATAACAAATTGTAATGTGTCTTTTTCTTCGATCCAGACCGTCTGACCTACCAGAAGGTGTGATCGTGATGTTTCAATATCTTCTAAATTGATATTTAGTGTTGCACAAAACCGCTTAAAACCGTCATACAACCGCTTTATTTTTGCATATTATCTGTGTATCTAAATTTTGAGCCAACGTAATTACAACATTTTTGTTTTAAATAATCACTAAACTTTGATTAGTCCTACAATGATGCCTAATTTCTATTGCATACAGAATGTAAGCAAATCCAGCGATTGTAAAGATAGTTGTATAAGAATTGCTGAATAATTTTTCACGCAAAATTATTGACTCTGACGTCCAGAATATAAGTGATATGAATAATTTTACTTAGAGAACCAAACAATTCATACTTCGATGACGTCATTTGAATAAATTTCATTTTGTATAACTAGTATTTTCTATGTTGATGAAGTTTAAAGTTTTCAAGTACCACAAATTACTGTAGTACTGTGATAATTCAAAAATATCAGCGTTGAATGTATCACATTTTATAGATGTTTAAATGAAATTGCAGTTCAGTTGGGAGGTGTTTCATAAAAAATGATTTAAGCATGGTTTATCTTTTTTGTTAATTTTGTCTACGGATTTTCTATTTTTACAAACACTTGAAAACCATAATGGAAGATTATCAACGAGTTAGTATGTATGGAGAGATCGCAGTCCAATCTGCTCCATGTTAGAAACATGGTCAAATATAGAGCAGGTGCTAGTGGTTGAGGAGGCGAAGGCCATTCATGAATTGGCGATTTATCGCCTAAACTGTGTCGCGTACCTTCTGTTTTTTATTTTTTTTAACTCCTAGAGGATGAGGGGGAACGGGAAGTTGTTATACGTTACAGGATTTTAAAGAATATGTATGAAAGAAAAATACGAAATAGGATTAGAATATTTTATTACCAAAACATTTTATTACTAAAGAATAATTTTGTTAATAAAGTCAATTTCGTAAAACAAATTGAACTATAAAGCAATTGCAAATAAAATAAGATATGAAATAGATTACAAGTACACAAATTGAAGAATATGCATAATATATTTAAAAATAATTCAAAAGTATATAGAAAAATTGTATGCATGCTTGCGTAAAATGTAGAATTCTCCAATTTTATCTTTGAAAGTTGTGTTAGCAGTATCCATATATGCTTTGAGACATAATACGACTGAGTCATTTTTACATCTAATTTATTTTAATATATTGTATGCGTACTGTCAAATATAAAAAAATGTAATATTTTCAATAATAAAATATTTGACTTTATTTATATATTTTTTGTTTATAAAATGACATTTCAGAATAAAATACAAAATTATGTCTAAATTCATAAATAGGGGCTCTATTGAAATAGCCACGATTCTTAAATTGTCAAAACGTGTTCGGAAGGTTTTTGCATGTTTAATCGATATAGAATTTGAAAATTGTTTTAAAATGTTTTGCTATAAAGTATATATAGGAAATAAATAAGATTATAAAATATTATGGCACAAAATACAAAAATTGCATTTAATTATAATAGTTTCAGAGATTTGGTTGCTATTAATTCGTTTGAAAAATGCTTTAAATACATATTGTGAAATTTGCATCCATAATTAAATAGACCCACACACCATAGACCCCGTAAGCACAATTACAGTGGGCTAACTTAATGTGGCATAAAAATATCAAATGTTGTACATATTAAATATTAAAAACTTATAGGAAAAATTGCAAATCAATCTATCCAAAATTATTTCTAAAAATTTTAAAAACAACTGAACCATTAGGATCAAAATTATAATTAAAGCTATGTGCAGAATTAAGTTTTAGTGACTTTTAAATGGAGTTAATTTTTTATTAAATGCTTCTGCATTTGTAATGTAAAGTATGTAAGTAAAAATGTATGATATAAGTGAAAATATTTATATTGGTAGAGCTGTTTCTAGATCAAGAAGCCTATTACTTATATTATGATGAGGAGAATGTGATGTTCTTTTAGAGTTAAGATTGCTCATTTAATAGATTACTAACACATGATCAAGAAGTCGGTGATTCAAATACTTCTTTAGGCAAGGCATATTTCTTTCTCGAGAACTAAACAAGAATTGTTGTTGTTGAGATCCAGACCGTCCGACCTACCAGAAAGGTGTACGATAACTGTTTGGATGGCCGGGAATAGCCACTCAATTTAGACCGGAACCCAGTGGGGAAGCATACACAGGGACCGTACCATCCTTCCCCTACCACCAACCTCTCGGAAGGACCTACTGACCCACATGTTTAACGTGACCGTACTCCGCGTGACCACGGCGGCAGTTTTAGCAGCGGAGGGAATAGAACCCAGGCCTACCGAGTGCAATTCCCGCGTGCTAACCACTGGGCTACCTCGCCAAACTAAACAAGAGTGTAATACCAAAATACTTCTTGAAAACACTGGGAGTTTGGTGATACATCCTTTGATTTTCAATTTGGGAAAATATGTCTTTTTAATCGAGATGTTTATATGAAGTTAATTCTAACCAGCATCGGCACCTATAGAATTTATCCGGAAGGTTTCAAGGATAAGATTAATAACTTATCGACTAGTTTGATGTCCGCCTTTGTGATTTTGAAGTGCCCCCTTGTCATCCCCTATGGGCGTCTATGCTAACTAGTAATACTTATTAAGTACGATTTACTCTGAACTAGAAATGAGATCAGGCTCATATATCATATATCTTTATATAAAATGCACCGAAAAGTTATGATGTAAAATCTATCTGACATTTTCAATGAATGTAAACTATTATTATATTTTATGAACGTAAAATTTTATCATACGACACGACACGTCTTTACTCTCGTTAAAACTCCCATTTTTCTTCCCTAGCCACCCAATGTTGCCAGTCGCCAACCATCGCCAAGTTCTACCTCCAAGGGAAAACACACGAGGATACCGAAAATAACTCTATAACTATCAACAAAGTACTCCAAATGTTTTTTTAAAGTGTTAGAATGACATTATAAGTCTTTTGCAATATCACAAACACAAAAAATAAAGCAAAACTTCTAATTATACAGCATTAAAAGCAATGGAATTAATAGCCAAATGAAATACATCACGCTGAAATCTAGCACAATTACTTTTTAACTATTTTTGTAAGATATATAATGAAAACAAATGTTATCCATGAAAAGAGTAAAGCCCTCCTTGTACATGCTTTTACTTGCAGCCGTAATTACAACAGTACATAACCATTATTTTACCATTTATATTTCTCGAGCACGCTCTCGGTCTGAAATTGGCATTGAAATGTATAGGGTCACAGTGGGAAGAAAACGCGTTCTCGGGAAATTCGTCCGTACAACACCTGCCTTTATCTTTGACGATGATTGCAACCCTTAAGCTCTCTCCATATAATACTACCTCGACGATGATTATCAGGAAATGGTTTAGATAAATGAAGAATTTTATTCAGGGGACAAGAAAATATATAATGGTCAACATCGCCAAAGTGGTTACAAATGCAATTAGAAATTGATTTAATATCGAAGTAATGGAAGTATTGTAAAAAATCTGATGTGGGCAGCACATGACTTTCCTTATATAATGCAATGTATTTACTACTCTTACAGTAAAAACAAAATAGTTTATTCTTATAGTAGATACATTATTTCTAAGATATTGATTTTTCTTCAATTAGTCGTCATTTTCATTGATTTAGATACATTTTTATCCATTTAGCGAGATTTTTGTTAATTTGGCAACATTTAAAAACTTCGCCAAGTTGGCAACATTCCGCTAAATTCGTTGCCAAAATATCGCCAAGAGTTATGGACGAAGAAATGAGTTATTCTTACAGCAGATAAATGACTATTGGCGTTCAAATACAAAAGTATTACGCACAGTATCTTTTTTCTTGAATGGAACGAGCTAGATCCACGAGAATGATGTCACCCAATTTATCGCATGGTATTACATATGAGAAGTAAACATGTTTCTCAATAGAATTTTTTTTATATGACATTTTGATATTTTTTTTTAAATGTGCAATATCTCGAGAACGGTTCATGTTAGCGTTCTAAAATTTATGCCAATCGTTTTCTAATGAAAAATTGTCTTATGAAGAAATGTCTACTTGCGTAACTTTATAAGGGGTTTTGATTTCTTGACATTTTTTCCAAATTTCACTTGAAAATTCAGGGGGGTTCTGAACCTTCGATTGCGTATAAAAACAATAGGCTTCCAGTGTTTACAGATTGTGATTTTTGTACCAAATTTGGTTCGAATCGGTCCATTTGTTCGTCAGTTATCGTCTCCACAGACTCACTGACACAGACACAGACTCTCATACTTTCACACACACACACATACTTTCACACACACACACACGTACATTAACACACACACAGACACACACAGACATCACTTCAAGAATGTTTGATTCGTGATCAGGGATGCTTGAAAAGTACTCTCCCGTCGAAAACTCGAATTCGAATTTTCGACCCCGTCACAAAACTTTCCTTATACATTATGTATATAAGGAAAGTAAAAAGGACAGTGATCCGTTATAAAGTTTATTAATAATTTATTAAAAAGGTGTAGTTGAGATCAAAGATCGCAATAAAAAATGTAATTCTAAACGAATTATGAGTGCGAGGGGAAATATACTCTAAGGGAGTGGGTACTCTACACAAAAACATTCGAAATTATAGAAAAAGCTCTCTTCGCGGAAAGATAGAGACTTCAAATTCGATCTATGGGTAGATAGTTGGAAAAGAAGAAAACGTCCAATTTAAGTTTTCCAACATTTGCTATTGTAGGGAGTGACTACATATGCACAAATATATCAATTAAATGATTGCATACATTTTAACGATCAAACGAACAAGATCAACCCCTTACACTAAGACTAGCCGTTCTTAAGATATTTTAGTTTTTTCGCCTTTTCGCTACACCACTTTTGAAAATAAACCGAGCTACCAAATGAGAATGAAAATTAAATTAAATGTGCAAATTCAGTGTAATTTTAAATAATTATGGTTGTTATTTTGCTCAATTAAAATAAATGTAATGAAGTATTGGAGAAATAAAGAGAACGCGAATATGAGTCTGTAGGGAAAATCATGTGCTGCCCACATTAGAGTTTTTACAAATAGTTTTATTCGTGCATTCTAAAGGAATGCTTAATATCTTTATCACTTGTCATCTGATCGAAATATATTCTACCAGTTTCGGCTCCCAGCATATTCTAAATATTCCATCATGTTAAATCTCCCCTACAAAACTTCTCAACTTAGACGTCAAAGATAATCAAAACCTCGTTTAAAATCTGCCTTCGTCAAATACGAGTATAAGATAGTTAAGAATGATAGCTAACAAGACGTCGCATTTCCTTGTCTGTTTAAAATTACAATCTTTGGCAGATTCTCAAATTGAATCCAGAACGAATTCCATAAATGAAGTTTCACGGCCCAAAAGTGTTTAAATCATTTTAAAATTCATATTAAAATCATGATGACTGAAATACTATTTGTTGGATTGATTAAAAGTTTCGATATAAAAGTTTGCTTGTAGACACATGCATTTTACATTTAAACTAGCAAATGTACCCGACGTTACCCGACGTAATATGTGCCCATTCTAGTAGTTTTCTAAACGATATTATTGTTTTTTAAATTCTAATAGAATATTAACATTAATTTACCTGAAAAGAAGAATTGGAATATTCTTTTTGCTTTACAAAATTCTCTATACAGACAAGTTTTGAAATTTGGTCTATACATGCCAGAAAAAAGACGTTATAATAGTAGAATTATATGTATACCTGTATGTATATGAGTGTATATATACCTGCAATACACTTTTCATATTTCAACACCGGTAAAGCATGATGAAAAGATGATCCCACAATTCATCACTAATCTAAACTGTTTTATTAATATTGTTTGATTTGAATAATTATACTATTTCAAATGTTTTGGTACATTGTATTATATTTTTAAAATTTGATGTGCACGATTTTTCAATCAACCTTTATCCCACACACAACAACATAATGACAGCATACATGTTACTCACAAATATATGCACAAATCTGGGTGCACATCGAAACATAACTCTGTTGTTATTGTTGAGATCCAGACCGTCCGACCTACCAGAAAGGTGTAAGGTAACTGTTTGGACGGCCGGGAAGTGCCACCCAATTCAGACCGGAACCCAGTGGGGGAGGCATCTACAGGGACCGTACCCTCCTTCCCCTACCACCAACCTCTCGGAAGGACTTTCGGACCCACATGCTTAACGTGATCGTACTCCGCATGGACACGGCGGCAGTTGTGGAAGCGTGCAAATCCAGCGCGCAAACCACCGGGCTACCGCGCCCGAAAAGTGCCAACAGCACGCTGTGTTCCCAGGTGGTCACCCACCCAAGTACTAATCGCGCCCGATGCTGCTTGACTTCGGTGATCTAACGAGAACCGGTTTTTTCAGCACGGTACGGCCGTTGGCCCACATAACTATGTTCCACGACCCAAGCCGGGCACCTTGCCAACGGGGGCGTAAAGGTTTTTTGAGCCCGGCCGGGAAAAACACATAACTATGTTGTCGTCTTGGACACTGAACTGCATATTGAACTTTCATTGCCTTCCGTCATGGCACTGAAACACACTCCAAGTGTCTATCGTCACCGCCACTTGGAGGTTTTTGCTTGTCATCAGTTTTGAAGCACCACCCTCTCAGCCGGTCATTCTTAAGTCACTTTTGCATCATCTCTCTGAATATTGACAACTATTTTATTTCCAAAGCTCTCGGATGGTCATTCAACGTTGATTGTCACACAATGTCTGAATATTGACTGCACTCGCCTCTCCCCCGAGGGGCGCTAATGAACAAAAATATTGTAACACGAACAAAAACATTGTATCATGGCTATTTTTTACAACAATGATCAGGACTATAAGGTATCGTGATCATTGAGCAGATGACAAACCCTGTTATGCATGATTATATCAAATTTTGTCAAATTTTGTCTTATGCTGCCACGTAAAAACACATATATATATATATATATATATATATATATATATAATAAATTAAGTTTTCGCTCGAATTTAACAAAATTCTATCTAGTTGTAGGATTTTCGCTAACAAGCTGAATAAGAAGTTTCGTGAAAATTCATTGATATTTGAGACCATTATAGTGCACACAAGCGATCGAACACGGACACGCATACATTCATCACTCCAAAAATAGTTAAAAGGTTTTCAGGCGGTATTAAAGCATATATTGACATCAAAATATCGAATTCGAAGAGTTTCGTGGAAATAATACTTTCTCTATTCTATATTGCATAGTATAAGAACGTAACGAGTGCACACTGGTCGAAGTTCCAAAAGTGATGTTCACGACACCTCGCTGAACGAGGTCTTCTGGCGGGTGTCACAAAGGTATTTATTAACAAAGAACTATATCATAAAATATTCTATGCACAGTATGATAAGATATTCTCGTCCCTGTAGCTACTGCCTTCCATGCCTAAGCCATGAAGGTAAAAGTAAGGAGTTTACATTTCATATTAAATAAACGCCAATACTATTTGAGACTGTAATTCAGGTGGCGCTGGGATAAGGTAAGTTGCCTGTATTGTATTCATTTCTCTGGCGAAAGGCCTAAAATATTTATTTAAACTGTACATTTTGTAAAAATAAATTATTAGCTCAATGCAAATTAGAACTGAAACAACAAAGAACATTACTTTGTACTCCAAATTATTTTACCATGCAATTTATTTTTATCTCCCTGTATACGGTACTAAATCGCACAACTATGAAAAAATACTGGTTAATTATACTCATAATGAGGGAACCTATCAATTAAAAATAAGCAAAAGAACTAAGTACTACGTTTTTCTGTTGTGTCAACTAACACTAGTGACACCTAGTTATAATTCTCAAATCATTATGACATTTTCAAGCGTTTCATCCATAGGAGTTTTATTTCCTTCTTTCTGACTCTATGTCTTAAGCGATTAGATATAGCAAAAATATATAGTGGGTACTCATTTTATACTGGCATTTCATCGAAAAGCTATTTCAATGCCATAATAAAGACCACGGAAACTCAGGAAGATTCATAAATCCAATGATCGAACTCATATTGAAGATATCAGCCTCGGTGAAAAGGTTTTTGACTTTTTAGCCTTCTTCGGCACAGAAAAGTCAATCACTATATTGTCTGTTTAAAAATTTGAGATATGCCATTTTAAAATTTTTCAGCAGAATGGTTAGCAAAAATTGAAGCGCATAAAAAGTTTACTTGCTACCATGGTAATTTTAGACTATCTGGACAATCTTAGAAAATACAAAACTGGTTAATGAGCTCTGGTATTTAGAGAGGGAGGACAATTTCTAAATACGCTTATGATCAATCTCAAAATTATGATTCAATCTCAAAATTTTTATTTCATAAATACATAAGTAGCGAGCACTCACACTACAATAGCGAGCACTCACACTACAATAGCGAGCACTCACACTGCAATAGCGAGCACTCACACTGCAATAGCGAGCACTCACACTACAATAGCGAGCACTCACACTACAATAGCGAGCACTCACACTACAATAGCGAGCACTCTAAGGATAATACTAAATGTCTTAAAATGGACATTTCTTTAGCTCAACGCTAAAATGCTCGTCTACTAGGTTTTTAATTTGGGATCAAACCATGGCACTGACAAATTTGAGAATTTGATGTCTCGTTACAAGTTAATTCATTTCATATCGCGAGTAACTTTTTATTAAAATAATTGCCTGATGCAAATCTATGCATGATACAATATTATGAAACATCAAAATCAATATATTTTATTTAGATCAATATAATCAAAATATATTCCCCATACAGGTTAATTATCTGTCTACCGTTTTATTCCTAACTTACTCCAAATAATACATTCTTTACCGCCTAGTGCTTACGCCGATAACACTTCAGACTATACAATTTCAATGCAGAATTTCTCCATAATTGAATTATCACTACTTCCACTAATGGGATTTTCAGGTAGGGCAAAAAAGTTAATGTGTAGATTATAACAAAGTTTGTTGCCGGTTGATGAATGGGATTTTATATTTTACTAATCCCATTCAGGAGTAAAATTAAAACAACAAATGGTTTGTGTGTACGAAATTAAAGCGTAAATGTTGTAATTTATTTATTTTTTATGAACATTAATTGAAGTCTTTAGAAGACTTCAGTTCTCTAAATGTACTACTAATATATCCATGGATAGCTTGATTGATGGAACCACCCTTGTCTTGTGTTGTTAGTTCAAATCCAGAAGAGGATTCACTTTATATATGACGTAGGAAAATCGTTGCAGACCTTTGAAGATATCAATAAATAAAATACATTTTGTGCAAAGGATAAGGAAAACTTGAGAAATGTAGCACAAATAACAAAATAATGCGGTATACAGCTGTATCGATGATACACATGATCCACTTCGTTAGTAAAAGAGAACCAACAAACCCGAAGTTCTAAAGTGGGATCAGTAAAAATAAATCAACCCAGATAGTAATTGGTTGGGAGCAGGGCATCCGAATCAAAGCTCGTATCCCTAGGCCGATGCAACATATGTGTGTCTCAAGTCTTCCACTTAGTTAGTCCTATAGATGGAATCAGGGTATGCTTGCATAAATATAAATGGAGGGGCAAGATCAAGAATGCTACATTCTACTACTTGAATTTTTATTTTCTTCAAATAAAGATCTATTTCGAACATTTCGTGGATCAATTTGGTAAAAAATAAACAAAGGGGTCTTATACAGTGAAACCCCGATTTTACGTTTTTCTGGGAACCAAAGGGAAAAAACGTACGAAACAGTAAAAGTGAAAACGGGGTCCCATTAAAATGGATATTCAATTAAAATATTTAAAAAGAGGGAGAATATTCACCTTTATTATAATTTAAAATCTGTTACTTTAGCTTGATTTTTGTTTTTCGTTACAATATAACATATTTCGTTTTCAATACTTAAAAGTTTTTGAAAACTAAGTTTTTGGTTTTCATATGCAGCTAAAAAGCTTTTCAAAGTTTTGGAACTTTCCATCGTTTCTGACGGTGAAGGAAAGCTGGGAGTCGGCTAGTCATCGTCATCTTCCTCACGCTCATCTCATGGCATCAGATCGGATATTGTTTGAATTTCTGATGTGATAACATCTCTATTGCAGTCAACAAACTCCGGAAGATCAATTTCTGGTTAACCAAGTTCTGCCAAGAAATTATCCTCATCAATTTCCTCAGATTGTTCTTCTGGAGATTCATCAGTTGACATTGAAGACCTACCCATCTCAAAAATACGAGAAATACACTTTTTCTCTACTCTATTCCATGCAGAAGAAATCAAATGCAATCAATCCAATACATTTATTTTTTCCTTCTAAGCATCCTGAAGATTACCAGAGTCAAGAGCAAGGAGAGTCTGTTTCACCAATAACATTCTATAGTTAATTTTGAAAGATCGGATAATCCCCAAGTCACAAGGTTGTAGCTTGCTCTTGCAATTTGCAGGAAGAAATTCGACACGTACGTTTTTCAATTTTAGATAAACATGAGCGCTGCACTGATCAATAAATGAAATTATTTTTCGCTTTTGCAAATATATTTTCTTATCCAGTTTACGAAGAAATTCTTCAAAAAGTGATTGTGTCATCCATGCCTTGTTACTTAAATTGCAGTCGGTAGGTAAACTTTTCACATTTTTCAAGCATCGAGGCTTCTGCGATCTACCGATTACAAAAGGAGTTGGATTTTTGCTCCCATCAAACGCATTTTGGATAACTTCCTATCAAGACAATTTTCGCCTTTCATTGTGTAGGTCTTGTCAAAGAGCAGATTAAAAAATAGGCATGTCTTATCTGTGTTGGAGATGTATTTATTGGAGTAGCGCCCATCTACAAGCGAAGGCAATTTGCTCTCTATCCAAACTTTAACTGTAGCTTCATCCACACCAACGGATTCTCCACAAACAGACTTGGAAACATAAGTTGTGCCTCTTCTTGAACCGGTCATTCTAACCATTTTACGCTGTGAATTGATGCAGTGCCTGTTGAGCAGAAATTTCAAGAACCTTCTCCTTCAGAATAGGGACATTAATAGGGATCCTGGCCGCACGTGCTTGCTTAAACCACTCTAGTAAGACCTCTTCAAATCCATCAAACAAGTTTTTCTTTTTTTCGAAAGATTTCCAAGTTTTTTCGGAATTTGATTCGACGGCGTCCTCTTGTTTAAGGATGGTTTGCAGAGTTGAATACACAGTACTCCGTGATTTTGCCAAATCGACTTTGGTGCCAAGAAATATTCTAGCCTTTTAGATGATTTCTGTCTTTTCCGCAACAGAAAAACATTTCCTTTTATACACCTTTACCTGGCCTTCCCGGTCGTCCAATTTGTTACTCTAAGTCCTCTGGACGAGTCGGACGGCCTGAGGCTTTCGCACCTTTACCTGGAGTGGAAGACGCACAGACAATAAAAGGAAACGCGTCTCCACACCCGTTTGTCAAATTTCAAAAATGAGTTTGAATTCCATTGTCAGGCTCTAGGCGTCCAGAAAGGATGAGACCTAGTTGTTGAGGTAGAAAACGTTTTGATGGGTAGCAACTCCATCGACGATTTCACCCAACCCTTTGAAAACTAGAACGGTTCAAAGAGGGGAACTCAGTCCAGTATGTCAATTAGAACCGTACAAGACCCACCCCTTCTCACACAAAAGAGGGGGACATTGAAAGATGGCGTAAGAACTAGTTACACAGAAAAGAAGAAACGTTATACGTTACCTTTCTAAAATGAAAAATTGGAGAAAAATATATTTGGACCTTTCAACAGAAGAACGTACTAAGTGGGAATTATTGTAATTGAATAACGTATTAAACGGTATTTTATAACGTTAATAGTATATGTTATTTAAAGGAACCTTTGAATAATGACGTAAGAAGCGGAATAACGTATGAAACGGAATATGAAAAATCGGGGTTTCACTGTATATCCAAGACCTAGATTAAGAGCTCAGCCGAGAGGAGATCCAATCAGAGAGCAGAACGAAGCACAGTCCAGCCAATCCGAATCGAGAAGTGACAACAAAAATGGCGTACCCCGAAACACAACTGGAAAATCCGGCAAGAAGAGTCAAGTCCGAACAAGAAAAAATGAGACCCAACAAGAAGAAAACACGACATATAAAAGTCCTTAAAGTGACTTTTTTAAATATTACCTAGCAAAAATGTCGCCAAATTGATAAAAATGACGTTAAATTAATGAAAATGTTGACTAATTGATGAAAATTCAATATCTTGGATAGAATATAAGAATCTATGAGTACTGTAAGAATAACCAATATTTCCGGCAGTACCACTTCGATAAAATTCTGGTGACGAATTTTTCGGACTAACTCCAACTTGATGACTTTTCCAATGCAAATTGACGAAAATATCACTCAATTGATAAAAATGCGCCAAATTGATGAAACTAAAGCTGAATGAAAAAAATGACGACTAATTAATGAACGTGCAATATCTTGAAAAGCACATAAGAATAGAATTTAAGAATAACCCATTTCTCCGTCCGTTCATCCGTAAAGCTTGGCGAAAAATATAGCGGGACGTCGCCAACTTGGCAACTTTTTTAAATATTGGCAAAGTGACAATAATGTCGCCAAATTCATAAAAATAACGCCAAATGAGCAGTAATATTTCACAAATTCTGATTTCCGTCATATGACTGGAATACATTCTCGTATATAAGAAATACTCTTCTCTCCGTTTATCTGTAACACTTGGTGATACATTTCGCGAACTTGGTGAAAACTTTAGCAAAGTATCGCCAACTTGGCGATATTTCGCCTCAGATTGACTAAAATTTCGTCAAAATTGCACAAATAACTATAAAATCCTAAATTAATGAAAATAATACCTTGTTGATGAAATAATTAATTAAATACATTAATATATAGACGATATCGCTTATTGAGGATGCTATCAAAATTGATAATTGTTTATTTAAAGTTGCGCGAAATATAAGTTAATTTGGTACTTTGAAATAGTCATGTTGCCATCCGCAAAAACGCCAAATGTACAATTCAACGATAAAAACACAGCATTGTGGATCTTAAATATTATTGTTTGACTCTATAAGAAGTAAATTCATTGCATTATGTAAGGAAAATCATGCGCTGCCCACATCACATTTCTTTATATAGTGGCCACTTTACCCTCCTAGTTAAAAGTGGCCATTTGATAAGACTATATTAATTTACTTGTTATAAGAGACACAATCAATAAAGAACTACATTTACGCTACATTAGGTTAATAATATTATTTTACATTTTTCTAAATTGATTAGAATTTTTAAAAAACATATAATTTTTTCGAGTGAACACTTTATCCATCCTTCAGATACATCTGTCATATGAATAAATTTACTGCTTCTAAAATTTTTCCTAATTATCTGCCTTTTAATTATGTAACAAAACATCTCTCTCGCAGCTAGAATACATTCGGCAATTTCATTTCGTTGAAAAGTTAATTCCTCATGTGATTAACTGTCTTTGTACTAATGGAATTCTCACTCAAGGCGAAAGTTGGAACGTGCACAGATTAGGACAAAGTTTAGTAATGGCGCTGCTTTAAATGGATTTTCTATCGCTTAAACTGTTTCCAACCTCGATTTAAAATGAGACAAGAAATGCCTTATATAATTATCAGGCAGCTATGAAGCTAGTGGCGTGAAAAGCTTGCAATTACGATTCTCTTCCGATATTATGTATATATATATATATATATATATATATATATATATATAGGGTGATTCAAAAGTTCGGATCAACAGTAAAACTCTTAACGATTATTAAATTACGATTCTCTTCCGATATTATGTATATATATATATATGCATGTATATAGGGTGATTCAAAAGTTCGGATCAACAGTAAAACGCTATAAAAATAGCTATGGGTCGAAGAGACATGCGGTTTGCAGATTAATATTCACCGCTGTGGGGGATTTTGTGTGGCATAAAAAAAAAATTAGGACAAAATTAGGCACAGATTAGGACAAAGTTTAGTAATCGCGCTGCTTTAAATGGATTTTCTATATCTTTAACTGTTTCCAACCTTGATTTAAAATGATACAAAAAATGCCTTATATAATTATCAGGCAGCTATGAAGCTAGTGGCATGAAAAGCTTGCAATTACGATTCTCTTCCGATATTATGTATGTATATATATATATATATATATATATATATATATATATATATATGGTGATTCAAAACTTCGGGTCAAAAGTAAAACGCTATAAAAATAACTATGGGTCGGAGAGGCATGCAGTTTGCAGATTAATATTCACCGTGGTGGGGGATTTTGTGTGGCATGAAAAAAGATAGTTCAAACTCTCGACACTCGGGGGGCTGAGGCAGATAAAACCATAGAGATGGCTTATGCATGGAGATGATTGCACACATGACTGGCCTGCCATATCCTCAGATCCCACACCCTGTGATTTCTCGTTGTGGGAATACCTAAAATCACGGCTTTATAGCGGAAAGCTCCAATCCTTACCAGCACTGAAAGGCGCCTTACGGCAGAAGGTAGCAGCTATTCCCGTTAATACGCTGTTTCATGCTGTATCAGTCGTAATACCGCGACTGCACTCAGTACTGGAATGTGGTGGTGGACACATTGAGCACTTGCAGCTATAAATCATGCTGATATAAAATATCTCATTTCAAATTTACTTCCTTGCATTGTTTTCTTCGCAGAAGCGCTCCCTTAGTGTCGAGACTTTGAACTACTTTTTTTCATGCCATACAAAAACCCCTACCACGGTGATATTAATCTGCAAACCGCATGTCTCTCCGACCCATAGATATTTTTTATAGCGTTTTACTTTTGTTCCAAACTTTTGAATCATCTATGTATATATATATATATATATATATATATATATATATATATCAGAAATCATCATAATATTGTTAAAAAAATCCTTTAATTACCCTAATGAAGACCATACTATTTATAATTCCTTTAAAAATCCTAAAAATAAATCAAATAGAACTAAAAGAACAAGTAAATATAATAAAGAATTGTTCTCATTATCTGAACTTAAAAATGCCATCCTACAGCAATATGCAAATTTTAAAATTACTTTTGATTGGAAACAATGTAAAAACTGGATTTTCGCAATTAAAAAACAGCAATTAAATATGGTGTATAACATTTTTACAACTACTGCATTTGATAACATTCATTTTAAACATTCATTCTATGATTTGGTCATTACCAGAAGTAAAACCCTTAATGCTTATTTATATGTCACGGACATAAATTTTAGTGACGAATCAAAACAACATGTTAAAATAAACGAATATTGTACCTGGAATTCCATTAATTCTGTCTTAAATAATCTGAAGATAAATATTGTTTTATAATCGGTTTCTAATTACTTTTCACTCAAACATGTAAATCCTAAAATTGCATATAAATATGATAAACCGCTAGGACGTTATATTTTCAATTATAATCAAACTACCAAATCAATAGATATTAATCACAATTATGAATTGGATAAAGGGTCATACTGCCACTGTCATTTAGATAAATACGAAGACTTCGTAGATAAACGCCATGGGCATGCCATAACGGGATATCTAAATATTATTATTTATAATGCACTGAGATCACTGATGTTATACTTGGTACTACGTACTGTATACCTACTAAATTTAAACACAAATTAATTTGTAAAGATTTATTTCTTGACTTAAATAAATGTATCTATAAAATCAGCTATAAATATCAAATCCCTGTAGACGCCTTCAAACGCTGGAGTGTCTTAATAGAGCAATACTTAAATCACTATATATATAATCAGAAAATTAATAAATCATATAAACTTAATTCAATTAAAAAGGATATTAAAGAAATCCAAAATGAATTTGTCATGACATATGTCGATAAGGCAAGTAGTAACTACTCAATCATTTGTAAATATTACTATATAACTACCCTCCAGTCACACTTACTTAATAATCAAATCTATAATTTACATAAAACTAACCTTAAAATCTTATCCAATAGAATATCAGCCAAATATAAGCAAATCCATCTAAAAAATAGTTGTTATAACATTCCATATATTGTTTTAGTACCCTAGTTTCATAAATACCCTCTTGCTTTTCGAACTATTACTAGTGGACATACTTTTTGCATTACTAATGCTAAAAAATTATTATTAAAAATATTACATGAAGTATCCTTGTCATATGAAATATCTAAAAATTGTCATATTGTGAAAAACAATTTTGAAATAGTTAAATTAAAAACTCTTACTAATATTCATAGTATTTATACTTATGACTTCAAAGGTTTCTTTAATAATATTGATATAGATGATCTGTATAGAATTATTCTAGGAATTTTTGAAAAATATAATATCAACCTAAAATATTCAAATTTTCTTTTTAAAAAATTACCGTATTTCACTCTTCATGAGAATTATATTCAACGTGGTGGTACTTTTTTAAACAACAGTTTGGTATCCCACAAGGGAGGGGGGGGGCTCATCATTGTTAGCTAACCTGCATTTATTCTTCTATGAAAAGAACTTTAATCCAAGCGTGCATAATATGCACATATTTAGATATTTAGATGACATACTATGTGTATCCCCTAATAATATCCCTATGGTATTTAACTTTTATCCTAATTACAATTGAATGCAAGTAATAATGACTCTAATGTTGCAAACTTTTTAGATTTAAATTTAAATTTACAAAATTGTAATATTGTTATAAACTTGTATGATAAAACACAGGATTTTAAATTTAACACATCAAAAATTCAACATTTTGACTCTTGTGTGCATATATCTGTTTTTAGAAATATTATAATAAACCAGGCTCTTAGAATCAATAAAATTTGTGATGAAAATTACAAATTATCACATTTTATGGAATTATTGAGTACAGCGAATAATATTGCATATCCTCCCAAGTTCGTTATTAAAATTATCAACTCAGTGCATCAACTTCCACTCGATAACATCCAAGAAACCGTTTCCAATTATAGTGGCTAACGTATATATATATATATATATATATATATATATATATATATATATATATATATATATATATATATATATATATATATATATAATAAAATAATAAAATAAGCTCAAATAAATTAGAAAAATCAAAAAATCGGAAAATAAGAAGCATTAGTATTAATGTTTTGAATTTTATTTTCGCTAAGAAATTGTAACTTTTACCAGTTTTGAATCTACGATTTGAGCGCCCTTATAATTGTGTATAGTGGCATTATCGCACATCCAATTTTTCTATGAATTACTTGTTTAGTAAGAATTTTCATCTTTGCGTCATGTTCATATTCTTAATTGCTTATACGGGTTGTTCATATTCTGAAGTGTTTGTCCGGTCTCCTGCTCTGACTCGCTGGACTGGTTTGGGAGTATTACTGTGAACGTTCATACTGCCTCCCTGGTTGTATTTCGTTTTGTTCATTCCGGTGCTTCTAGATAATTTAAGCTGTTGAAGTTGATCGCGTATGCACGTGGTGAAAGAAAAATGGTTCATGCCAAATGGTAATACAAATTTTTTTAATGTTTCCTATCTTCATTTTTTTCATTTTTTGATGCCTGTAATCTGAGTTTCAGTATTTATAGTACTGTACTATCGCTCAATCTGAAACAGGCATTGTTTGGGTTAATTAGAATCAAATACTCAGACTGAAGATGAATTTAATTCTGACTAATCATCGAATTTGGGCAGGTGCTGTTCATTTCTCTTATCGGCATTATGGCCGTGATTCTAATATATATATATATATATATATATATATATATATATATATATTACGAGCAACGTTTTCTAATTAAACCTATTTCGGTATGGGTATCGTTTATATATTTAGATTCCCCCTTTTTTGGCCAATACAACCCCCTTGTAACAAATTTTTACGATATAATAAAACTGTCATTTCCGATAATTTTCTAATTAAAAGTATGGTTCGGCTTGTAACCTGCGGAAAGAAATATGGATGTGGTTTCTCAAACACCCCCTATACCCTTGGTAGAATGCTCTGAAATAAACCCTATAAATCATGAGATTCTAAAACAATCAAGGAAATTTCTTAACTCGCCAACATCATCAACCTGCCGATATTTCAACAAATTCCAACCAAGACCACCAAGGTCAAGCGATCTGGACCGTCAAATTACAACAATAGTTTCCTGTTAAGTACTCGTAACAAAAGGTATGTGTGTCCATTAGACAGTGGTATAATATATCCATCTAAATTTACCTTGTACACATTTTATACTTATATATTACTAGCAGCGATTACCCGCCGTTGCTCGGGATTTACGATGCAAAACTCTGATAGAAATTACACGGGAACATATAGAACTGTGAATCTTATACATGGTTTTTTTTCTGTGAAAGAAGTAAATTCATTGCATTATGTAAGAAAAAAATCTTTGCATTAAATAAGCCATAGCTACTTCTGGCATGCTTACGGCACGCCCTTCGCAACTAGGCCCTCCAGACAGGGCCTCGGAATGCGATTATTAGGTGTCCACAATTGAAGTACAGTCAATATATACAGTTTGAAATATGTACAGTTTAAAAGGAAAACTACAATTACTGTTAAATGCTAGGCAACAATGCAAATGTTAACACATTAAATGACAGTATCCTAATTTGTTAGGTTTTACTGCCATGCTTGCTTGTAAACAACATTTTTTGGTTTTCCATCCGGTGCTAAAACGTATAAATTTTGTTAAGTTCCTACTCTTGAGCATATCACATACAATTGTCTATGAGAGAAGCAAGAACTTTCTAAATTCCCGCCTGAAAACTTAAGAGTTTGTCCTTGAGCTTTGCTGATGGTCATGGCAAATGACAGTCTAACTGAGAACTTTACTCGTTTGAAGCTGAATGGTAGGTCGGTTGGTATCAACGTTATGCGAGGTATAAACACGTCCCTTTCTTTTGCCTTTCGCGTTTATATCGTGGCTTTGGTAAAATATTTTTACACTGAGCCATGTTCCTTTGCATAGTTTTGATGGGTCCAGATTCCGCAGAAGCATTATCGGTGATCCTTCCTTTAACTTCAAGATATGAGAAGGCATTCCAGGTGCCTCAAGGTAGTTCAGAAATTCCAGCTGGTAATTAACGGCATCATCGGTGTCCACTGCGAGTCAAATGACTTGTCAGGATATAAAATGCTGATAATTAAATAGCTATTAATCCTCACAAAATGCTGATAATTAAATAACTATTAATCCTCCCAAAATGCTGATAATTAAATAAGCATTTTGTTTTCTTAATACTTTTCGTTGTTGAGTAAGCCTGTGAAAAATAAACCATGGTGATAAAGTTTTCATTTAAATTCATATTTCAAACCTGCGATTTTCAAAAGTGACTAATACGTTCAATAAACTCCCACAAAACTATCACTTTTAATTGACTATATCTTGATCTATATCTTTTAATTGACTTTCACGTTTTAAACCAACGATTTCCAATATTTTTCGCTGGGAATCATGGAGTTAGGGAATAGAACTCCTAGAAAAATGATTCGTTTCCCATTAATATCTCGACAACCCCCTAGTCTTAGAAACTCGAAACTTGGACTAAATTTATGGGGAGTATTTCAAAGCTGCTCACAAAATGTCATTAAATTCGGTGCAGCAACCGGTTCATCTCCCGTGATGATAAGACAAACGAAAGATTCGTTTTTCACTAATATCTCAAGAACGCCTTGTTATAGAAATTCGAAACTTAGACTAAATTTAAAGTGAGGCTATTCCAAGACCACCCACCAAATTTCATCAAATTCGGTTCAGTCGTTCTCCCGTGATGTTGTATCATATATATATACATACATACATACTTTGCTTCTTTATATAATATATATAGATATAGATGAACAAATATCACATGGCTCTTTATAATTATAGGACATACCTTAACGTTTGAAATAACGCAATATATGAGTAATTGTACAACTTACACGTTTAGAATCATTCGCATTTGTTTCGTTTACAGAAGATAATATGGGATTATTATAAGCATGTAGATAAATAGGAGTTAAAACTTCATATTAAGTAAACACCAATATCGTGTGAAGCAATTCAGGTGGCACTGGGATAAGAAGTCCTGCATTGCATGCATTTCCATGACTAAAGACCTAAAATATTTATTTAAACTGTCAATTTTGTAAAAATAAATTATTTGCACAATGCAAAGTAGAACTGAAACAATAGAGGATATTCATACCCATTCAAAATTAATTTATCTTTCAATTTATTTTTATTACTTTCCTTATATACATATAATGTATAAGGAAAGTAATAAAAATGAAAGTAATATTGTGACGGTGTCGAATATTCAAATTCGAATTCTCGACGGGAGAGCACGTTTCAGGCATCCCTGAACACGAATCAAACGTTTTTGAGATGATGTCTGTATGTATGTTGTTGTTGAAACCCAGACCGTCCGACCTACCAGAAAGGTGTAAGGTAATTGTTTGGACAGTCGGGAAGTGCCACCCAATTTAGACTGGAACTCAGTGGGGGAGGCATCCACAGGGACCGTACCCTCCTTCCCCTACCACCAACCTCTCGTCTGTATGTATGTGTCAGTGTGTGTGTGTATGTGCTCCGCTCCTGACCTGTGCCACGTGGCGATTTTTTACGTTTTCTCATTTGTCTGTGCATGCTTGTGTCGCTTCGTGCGCGCAACATGCCTGAGGATGGGAAGACCGTATGTACGGAAGGAAAAAGTGTTATAAGGAAAGCTGTTTTCAAGACTAAAAGCCTGGTGAAAAGTAAAAAGACCAAGAGTACTATCAAGAAGAAATCCTATGTCCCGGGGGCATACTTCAAAACCGACATCGGACCCAGTGATATGGATGTTCATACAGCAGGAACCTCAAGCAAGTTGGTAAAGGAAATCCACTACGAAACTGCTGCGACTTTCGAAGCTGAATATCTGAGGACTTTGGGAATCCCTGAAGATAACATTCCAAGAGACTCCATCACGTGGAAGAAACTGACCCACTTCATCTCTTATGACTACGTCATCGCAAGGTTAGAGAAAGAGTCAGAAGATGAAGACATTGAATGGAGCCAAACTAAGATCCTACAGAAAATCGTCACAGGTAGTATTTCTGATGCTTCTTTGATGCTGCAAGACCCTGAACTCCATGTGTTAGTAAATCGCGATACGTATAATTTCATATACGATATGGTCAAAAACTGGAAAAAACTACCGACGATGATTTGTACATAATTTTCAAAGACGAAATGTTTAAGAAAATAGAGGGTTATGTTACCCCTAGCAACTGGAAAAAAACGAAACTTTCGGTCCAGCCTGAGCCTGAAAGTGTAATCCAAAATAAATTCTCTGAATTACCGAATGAGGAAGTCACTATGACTGATGTCCCCCCCCCAAAGGAAAGAGTCTACTCCTTCTATGTGGATTCCTCAAGTAATTGGGGAGCCATCATAGAGGAACTTAACAGTATGTTAGCGACTAAAGTTCAGGGCCTTCTTATGGGAAGGGTGATACGGATCACCCCTGGGTCCATTGAGGACTTCAGGAGTGTTCAGGCTCACCTGAACCTTAAAAAGATCCCCTTCAATGCCATCAATCTGAAACATGAGAGACCCAAAAAGATAGTTATTAAAGGACTGCCGTCCAATACCAACAGTGATAGGATCAAAACTGCCCTTGTTAGCGAAGGATTTAAAGTTATTAGAATAGCCCAACTTAGGAACAGGAAAGACAGGACACCCCTCCCTATTTTTCTGGTAGGTATCGACCCTACAGAAGACTGGGCGTGGATCCATGAGGTTAAAAGCATACTCTACAAGCAGTTTAAAATTGAAACTTTTAAAAGTAAATGCTTTAAGATGTGTTATAATTGCCAACATTTTAACCATCATAGTGATCAGTGTACCCTCCCCCCTCGTTGTTCAAAGTGTGGAGAAGGTCACCCGAGTAGGGAATGTGAGAAAACGAGAGAGATACATGCAAAATGTTGCAACTGCGGCGGAAGTTACCCCTTAAATTTTAGGCACTGCCCCAAAACCCCTGGAACCGTAAAAAGTTCCAGACCACTAAAAATATCCTTCGAAATTCTAAATTGACCCCCCCCCCTAACCTTGGTGAGGAAAACTTCCCCCCTTCCTTCAAAAAGCATCCCCCCTGTTCAGAAAGTGCAGGCGAGTGCTGAGACGGTTTCAGTAAAAACCGGAGAGCACTCGGCCCAGGCACGACCTGACACAGTAATAGACCCCCCTCAGACCTCGACTTCCTTAAATTTTTTAAGGAAGTAGAGAAATACTTAGACCTGAGTAACCTTCAGGACTTCTTAAATGATATCCTCAAAATCATAACCCCGGAAGACGATCCCATAGCATAAACTTTTTGCGTCATTAAGATGATTGCAGATCTCAAAAAATCCCAGCCCCCCCCCCCAAGAACGAAGTTTTGTTCAGGGTCAGTAGCAGGGAAGTTCAGGATACTTCCATCAGCACCACCTGCTTCTTCTACAGCACGTGCCACCGACACGGATTTCTGCAAGTGCCATCACCAGTCCCTTTTCAGGACCCAGCTGACGCCCCGCCCATTCGGGGCGCTCTCATGGACAGACCTACGACAACTCAGATAATGCCATAGACTCTGAAAAGAATATCAGTTTACCCTAACTGTCGTAGAATTCAAATCTAATTTTCTGAACGTAACTCTTACCTTGAGCAGGATTTTTGAGCTGCTTGTGATCCAGTAATCTAGGTGAAAACAATGAGCACAACACATTTTAACGTCACGAACATTTAATGTAACGTACACATACACATATTTGTATATAGGGTTTGTTCACGTTTCCGTTACTTCAATTAATACATTTAAATCCAGAGCGCAGTACTTTATTATTAGGTTCTATGAACCTTCCATTTCAAAATCATTCCTAAAACTAATTATTAGGCCGTGAATTTTGGCCTTCTAAAAGGAATCGTAAAACCCCATTCTTTTTCTCTGCGCTAACGCACCGGCAAAACTTCTTCCAATACTTTTTATTTCATGAATCATAAAAACAACAAAATTATCTATTCAAAGCTGCTCGCCGCAGCCAGAGCCATCTATTGAGCTCTACAAAAATTAGTGAAACGTCAACATCCTCCCCCCCGATGAACTCCTGGAGTTCATCAAGAAGTTGGATCAAAATCACTAATCAACTCCATACTCTGTATTAAGTTTTCAGTAAGGAAATCGTGTAACATACAAAACACAAACAAAGAAAAAAAATGAAATAATTGATACATTCTTAAACAATTTGATATTTAAATTCAAACATTTTTTCTTAGAAATAAAAGTAAAGTCTTATTTAGAGTTCTAATGAAAGTTCAGACACTTATCAGTTTATTTCCAAGGGATACAACAGCTGCACAGGTCGTCTTATCAGAGTTCCGTTGGGCAGTCTTATTGTACAGGCTCTTGTCTTTCCATCACGGCCCGGATGTGTCGTCTGAATTACACCGGTCTTCCACATTAAACGGGGTATTTTGTCCTCATGAATGAGAACAACTGAGTCTTTCACAATAAGTGATGAGTCTCTGCCTTTCTGGACCTGGTGTGCTGTTTTCAACTCTAAAAGGTATTCTCTTTTCCAACGCTTCCAAAACATCTCCACAAGTGCAAGACGATAGAGGTGTTTCTTGGTCAACTCATCTTTCGTTGAAGTTGAAGGCCTAATTTTTCCAGTGGGCAATGATGTTAATCTGCGTCCAACGAGAAAATGTCCAGGAGTCAATGGCTCTGGTTCTCCAATATCACTGTAGACATAGGTTAGAGGTCTCGAGTTCAGGATTGCCTCTACCTCAATCAAAGTGGTCTCCAGCTCTTCATATTTTAAAGATGTTCTCAGGAGAATTTTCTTCAAGCATGACTTTATTGATCTGATAAGTCGCTCCCAAAAACCGCCCCACCAAGCGGCTCGCTCAACAATAAACTTCCATTCAATTCCTTGATTTCCGAAAAAGTCCAAAACTTCGTTGTCTCTAATTGTGGTCCACAAACTTTTGAGCTCCTTATTTGTCTTTTTAAAAGTTTTTGCGTTATCTGACATTATAACTCGGCATATTCCCCTCCTTGAGATAAATCGTCTGAAAGCCAGCAAGAAATGTTGTGCGGTCATGTTGGAAACAAGTTCTAGATGTACGGATCTTGTCACGGCACAGGTAAACAGTACAATGTACGCTTTCTCATTATTCTTTTGATACAATGGTCCTGCGAAGTCAATTCCGGTTACTTCGAATGGATACGTTTCTCGCACTCTATCTGGAGGTAGTGGTGCAACATCTTGAGTCATGGGTTTTGCTCTAAACTTCCGACAAATCATGCATCTGTTTATGATACTTTTTACTCTCTGTCTTCCTTTCAATACCCAAAATGTTTCTCGGACTTGGGCTAAAGTTTCAGCAGTTCCAGCATGTCCAATCTTTTCGTGACTTCTTTTGATTTCAAGATCTGAAAAATAACTAAGATCAGGTAGTATAATTGGGTGAATTTCACAGAAGTTTAACTCAGCATTTTGCAATCTTCCCTCAACACGCAAAACATTATTTTTGTCCAAAAATGGATTGCACGGATAAATTTTGGAGACTGGTGATACAGGTTTTCCATTTTTCAATGCTTTCAATTCCTCAGGAAAATGTTCTAATTGTGTAGTTTTTATCCAATAATTTTCTGATTCAGCTATTTCATTTGCCGTCAAAGGTCCTGATAATTTAGTATCTTTGTTTCGGGCGTTAGAGATAAATCTTTTAATCCATGAAGTAATTCTAAGAATTCTAATAAGTCTGCTAAATCTTTTTAAGTCAAAAATAGCATTTTCTCTCTTTTCTGCTGTGCAACTGGCCTGAAATATTTTCCCTTTTACTAATTTTCTCTTTTCTTCTTCAACCACCTGAGATTTGAGGCTCACTGGTAGTTGGGGCCAAGAGGCCTCTTCTTCGGCCAACCATTTTGGTCCATGCCACCAATTTTCACTATTTCTTAGAACTTCTATTCTTATACCTCTTGTGACCAAGTCACTTGGATTTTCCTTTCCAGGACAAAACGACCATGATGACGGTTCCGTTTTCTCATGTATTTCTTGAACCCTGTGTTGGACGAAGGGTTTCCATTTTTCTGAATTTCCTTTTATCCAGTGAAGTACAATTGCTGAATCTGTCCAGAAATATGGAATTATTTCTAGTTTCTCCCCCAAATATTTTTGAACTGTCTTGGAAATTCTTGCTCCAATTAATGCTGCCATAAGTTCAAGTCTAGGAAGAGTAATTGTTTTCAGTGGCGCTATTCTAGCTTTAGAAACGACAAATTCGGTCTTCACGGTATCTTCCTTCGTGTATCTTAAATATAGTACCGCTCCATAAGCTTCTTGGCTTGAATCTGTGAAACAATGCAACTGCACAGTTTTCGTCAACTTTCTCTTTATAGCACCTTCGAAATAATGTCTTGGAACTGCAATATCCTTTATATCTTCAAGTTCATTACACCAACTCTTCCAATTTTGGTTATACTCTAATGGCAGAAGATCATCCCATTCTAATCCACACTTCCAAATATTTTGAAGAAGTATTTTTGCTCTAATAGTAAATGGATTTAAAAATGCTAATGGGTCATACAGACTTCCAATAATTTTCAAGACTCCTCTTTTAGTTTCAGTAGCACCATCTCTAATTTTGGAAACTAAATCTTTGATCTCAATTTTAAAGGAATCTTCTTGTCTATTCCAAATGTATCCCAAAACTTTACTCTCACTTGCATCTTGACTACAATTTTCGTTTTCGAACCAAATTTCCTGAACCTCTTCATTATTAGTCTTCCACTTTCTCATATTGAAACTTGCTTGTTTCATGACATATTTCATATCTTTATACATTTCTAATGCTTCTTCTGCTTCATCTGCTCCAGCAATCAGATCATCTACATACATATTATTTTCTAGCAACTGAAAAATCTTCGGAAACTTCAATTTAAATTTCTTAGCATGGTGTTTTATTGTAGCTGCTAGTAGAAATGGACTTGACGTTGCTCCAAATATGACCCGAGTCATTCTTAGAATCTTCAACTGACCTTCTTCATAATTCTCACGCCATAAAAATCGAACTGCATCTCGGTCTTCAGGTGACAGCAGAATCTGTAGAAACGCTTGTTCGATATCTGCTGTAATTCCAATTCTGTGTTTTCTGAAGCAAATCAGTAATCCTAGCAGATCTGAATTGAGGTTCGGCCCTGAGTCTAAACAGTCATTTAATGAATGGCAATTATTTGCATGAGACGATGCATCGAAAACTATTCTCAATTTTGTGGTAGCATGATTCTCTCTTAGCACTGGCTGGTGTGGCATGTAGTACAACTTTGTACAAGAATCCTCCAGTACTTCCTCAGCAATTCCCCTTTTAAGATGGTCTTCGATTATTTTCTTGTAACGTTCATAGATGTCGGGATTCTTTCTAAATTTCCTTGATAAACTTTTCAGTCTGTTGAAAGCCACTTCATAATTGTTTTTCATCTCTATGACTTCCTCTTTCCACGGTAATCGAACTTCATAACGGTTGTCGCGATATTTGATTGATTTATCAAAGTTTTTGAGAATTTCTGTTTCAGGTTCTTTTGATCCATTGTCATTATCGACGATTCCTAAACTTTCTAATTGCCAGAAATTTCGAAGTATTGAATTAGTTTCGGAATTTAGATCCGTGTGTGTGGATTTTACCGCGGTGTTCATTACGTTAACTGTAGATTGAACGATCATCATATTTGTTGCAGCGGTCGAACCGTTGACCGACCATCCTAATATAGTTTCTGAAGCTACTAATGATCCCGACAGTCTTCTTATTTTTCCGGTTACGAATTTCCAATAATAGTCCGAACCAATTAAAATGGCTAGTTGCAAGCTATTTCCATTTTTACTTCTATCTGCTAACTGTATTTTATTTTCCTTGCAATAATTTCTTATATTTTCGCCTGGAACAGAAATTAAAGCATTGCTTATATTAGGAGCTTCAAGTGCTTCAATTGTTACTGTGTCGCGTCCCTCCGGACTTCGCAAGTCGAGTTGAACCCTTTTTCTTCTCTCTATCATGGGTTCAGTCCTTCCGAAGGTATAAATATGAATATCTTCTTCACCTAGCACCTTTAAGTTTAGCTGTCTAGATACCTGCTCAAGGATAAATGATCTATGGCTCCCCCCATCAAACAAAACGCGAAGATTCATATTTCTATTTTTTCCAAAAATAGTTACAGTGGCAGTTTGTAAATAAATTTCGCCACTTAATTTATTTTTTTGCGAAACAGAAGTAACAGCAGTATCTGATTTCGTTTCGCTTTTATTTTGATTATTTTCGTGCAATACTACATTATGGCGTCCCTTACATAGCTCACAACGGATTTTTGATAAACACTTAAATGACGTGTGAAATCGCTTTAAACATAGAAAACATCTACCCATTTGCTTTAATTTATTTCTTTTTTCATCAACAGATTTTCTACACTCCCGTGAATCATGTCTAGGGCCATCAATAAGATCACAAAATAAACATTCGGGAAATTTCGATTCATTTATGTTCAATGTCGCCGCAGTTGGGATTGTTTTGTTTTTATAATGAGGTTTGAAAAAATGTTTATCTCTTTGACTCAGCATTCGAGGAGACAATTTAGAATAATTCTTAGCGCTTTCGTTTCTTCCACTTGAGTCATCCGCATTACTAAACAAAAATGTTTTCTCGCGGTTTTCAATCTCGTTCTTTAGGAATTCTAAGAGGTCTGAACAATCCCACGATTTATCCTTTTTATTTGATCTATTATAGTCCAACACTATTTCTTGTGGAATTAATTTTAATAGCATTGGATAAAGCAAACTACCATAACTATTCAAATTTACTCCTGCCGCCTCTAGACTCCGAATATGAACAGTACACTCATCATACAATCGCCGCAATTCTTTCAAGTGGAAACACGATTTTACTGGGCTCATACATAACAATTTATTTACACGAGAACGCACTATCGTTTCGGTTTTCCCAAATCTATCTTTTAATATTTCAATTGCGGTGTCATAATTACTATCCGTAATAGATAATCCCTGAATCGAAACCAAAGCCTGTCCCTTCAAAAATGACCTTAAATAGCTATGCTTTTATATTTTTGACAGATTTTTATTTTTGTGTATTGCACACTCAAATTGATCCCAAAATTCTTGCCAATTTTCATGTTTACCATCGTAAACTTCTATGGTTAATTTTGGCAAACGAACGTTATTCCTATCAACCCTTCTCCCCACTTCTTCACTATTGTTCATTTCACTGTTTGCTTCTGATGTGGAACTGCCGATCGTCAACAACTCCGGCATGCCACTATTATTTATCGGAAGATTACCATCCGTTTTCAGTTCCGATACATTACTGTTATTTAAAGCTATTTTACTTTGAGATTTGAGTTCCGGTATCATTTTCAGAAATTTGTTTATTTTTGACTTTGAACTTAAAACCCTATCTCGGTATTCCTGACTCGAAATAATATCCAATTCCAATTCATCCAAGTCATCTATATAATTTTCTATTTCTGAATCTAACTCAAATACCTTTTCCGCTTTATCGTTTAATTGCTGTAAAAGCTCTTCTAATGTATTTTTATCAATGGATTCAACTTCAAAATGCTCCGATATCTTATTCTGAACTTTAGTCAAAAGACTTCTAAAAGTTTGCCGTTTTCTCTTCAATTTATCGAGCATTTTTTTAGTTTTTAACTCATCACCGGCAGCATTTGTTTCATTATTTTCTGTATCCGTACCTTGCATACTTAGTTTCGCTTTTGACAAATTTTGACCAACTAAAATAACATTCTAAAATTTTGTCGTTCGAAATCGAAACTACTGCCAATTCTGTTTCTTAATTTTCAAAAATATCTAAATGTCCCGTTTCCCGGGTTTCGGCACCATGAAAAGAATATCAGTTTACCCTAACTGTCGTAGAATTCAAATCTAATTTTCTGAACGTAACTCTTACCTTGAGCAGGATTTTTGAGCTGCTTGTGATCCAGTAATCTAGGTGAAAACAATGAGCACAACACATTTTAACGTCACGAACATTTAATGTAACGTACACATACACATATTTGTATATAGGGTTTGTTCACGTTTCCGTTACTTCAATTAATACATTTAAATCCAGAGCGCAGTACTTTATTATTAGGTTCTATGAACCTTCCATTTCAAAATCATTCCTAAAACTAATTATTAGGCCGTGAATTTTGGCCTTCTAAAAGGAATCGTAAAACCCCATTCTTTTTCTCTGCGCTAACGCACCGGCAAAACTTCTTCCAATACTTTTTATTTCATGAATCATAAAAACAACAAAATTATCTATTCAAAGCTGCTCGCCGCAGCCAGAGCCATCTATTGAGCTCTACAAAAATTAGTGAAACGTCAACAGACTCAGTACAAGTAATGAGGAAATTGAAGATTACGACGCCTTCGGCGTCAGATGTTTCAGGACTATACGAAACAACGAACTAGTGTTGGCTGCCGCTCAAAAACCACCATCCGAACTCACTTTGAGGGCTCTTTTTCCCGTATGCTTTGCAAGCCGTCGCTTCTAATTTCTGAAGCTCTGCAGCCCTTGGATCTCCCTCTGAAAACTCTTCCAACCCGCCCGAAAAGTATAAATATTAGTAAGGTCAATAAGGCATATTATTACAAAAATTGCTACAACCAATGTTGTAGTGTACCTTTCTTTTTGTAGACGTGAGGTTTTAGCCACAGACAAATCACAAAGAAACTGATAATTAGATTGACGAGCAAAATCTTTGATAATAATGAGAAAGCAAAATTTTATTAATTAGTATTTAATTAGCTTAAAACAAAATTCTAGACCCGTCTTACACATGTAAGGGCTCTTATACCAAATTTTTGAACTGCACGTTTTATTATCTGATCATAATGCAGGACACAGGCATATTACACAAGTTGGGGCTTCGTCCAGTGTTCTCTGGTGCATGCCAATCCGTGAAATTCGTTTCGAATAACTAGAACTCTTTCACGCTCCCATACCCCCCCTAGCCAACGGCCGTACCGTGCTGAAAACACCGGTTCTCGTTAGATCACCGAAGTCAAGCAGCATCGGGCGAGGTTAGTACTTGGTGGGTGACCACCTCGGAACACCGCGTGCTGTTGGCCATCTCGGGTGCGGTATCCCCGTGGTTTGCGCGCTAGATTTGCACGCTACCACAAATGCCGCCGTGTTCATGCGGAGTACGATCACGTTAAACATGTGGGTCCGTAAGTCCTTCCGAGAGGTTGGTGGTAGGGGAAGGAGGGTACGGTCCCTGTGGATGCCTCCCCCACTGGGTTCCGGTCTAAATTGGGTGGCACTTCCCGGCCGTCCATACAGTTACCTTACACCTTTCTGGTAGGTCGGACGGTCTGGGTCTCAACAACAACAACGTTCCCATACCCCATGCCCACAGCTGACGAACGCTCACAAATTCTTGCAACTCGAGTGATCCGCCTCCTGACCGCCGGAACTCGTTTATCGGACTAATTTGTTCATAGCTGCTACAGAGGCGTAATAGCTTAAATGGCTCCTCTCCTTTGCTTACTCACGCTCACCAACCCAAATAACTCATTTTGCGAGACGGGTGGCTTCGCCTTCTACTCGCTGGCATTCGATTTTTTTTTATTTTGGTTTCGGGTTTGAGATTTTATTCTTATTGCCGGCTATTGTTGGCAATTTAGCACGATGATTCTAAATACATTGTCACGCGTCGCCTGTTGAAAACATTGTTGCTATTTTAAAAAGAGCAACATTTAATTGAAGCTCTGAATAACTAATGTATTTTAAATTGTTTAAATCAATAATATGAATATTACAGTTTTTGAAAGAGCAACAGCGTTTACAGCATAAAAGTTTAACCATCTAAATATTGCTTTTTCTTTAAGATGGCAACAGCTTTTCAACTACGAAAGAATAGATTTCGAAGATACAAAGAAGAAAATACAATTTTCATACAAAACTAGTGCAAAAATATCTTCGCTTCAAATTGTATGAACAAAAATAGAAATTTCTATCCGATTTCAACCAAAATAGGAGGCGACGCGTGACAATGTATTTAGAATCATCATGCTACATTACAAATTATTTGATACCATAGATCCACGTTGACCGTGACAGAAAATCTCTTTATTTTAAAAGGATTTTGTTAGAGGCTGCAACTAAATTTTTACTTTCCTTATATACATAACCTATAAGGATAGTATCGTGACGTGGTCGAAAATTTGAATATGAGTTTTCGACGGGAGAGCACATTTCAAGCATCCATATACACGAATCAGACGTTTTTGAGTTGTGTGTGTGGTGTGTGTTTAGAGACGATATCTCACGAACGAATGGAGCGATTCGAACAAAATTTAGTACAAAAATCACAATCATTGAATACTGGAGGCCTATTGTTTTGTCGCGTAATCGAATCTTCAGAACTGACATAAATTTTGAAATCAAATTTTGAAAAAATCATCAAAAAATGAAAACATTCAATAAAGTTACGTAAATAATCATTTCTTACGTAATTTTTATTAGAAAACAATTGACATAAACTTTAAAACGCTAGCATGAACCGTTCTCCAGATATTGCACATTTTTCAGGTAAATTTATCAAAAAATCACATAAAATTCAGGAAAAGTATTAACTATTGTGAAATCTGTTCACTTTTCATATTTAATTTTATGCGATACATTTATTATCACCATTTTCGTAGATCTAGTTCATTCCATTCAGGAGAGAAGACACTTTCGGTAATAGCATTCTAATTTGACGCCATTAATCATTTATCTACTATAAGAATTACAGATATCTGCTTTCACAATGCTTGACGAAATTTTGGCGACGAATTTGCAGCATATCGGCAACTTGGCCATTTTTTTTAATTATTGACAAATTTACGAAAATATCGATAAATTGAGAAAAATGACGTTAAATCAATGCAAATGAAGTTTAATGTAAATGCAATATCTTGGAAATAATATAAGAATCTACTATAAGCAAAGATACTTCGGGTAATATTCTTGTGTTTGGATGCCATTAGTTGTTTATCTACCATAAAAATAACCTATCTCTCCGACCATAATGCTTGACGAAATTTTGGCGATAAATTTGGCGGATATCGCCAATTTGGCGAGTTTTAAAATGTCGCCAAATTCTTGAAAATGTCGCGAAATTGCTAAAAATGTTGCCACACTGATAAAAAATGTCGCCAACTTAATAAGAATGAAGTTAAATCAATGCAAATGAACTAAGGAAAATTCAGTATTTTGGAAAGAACATAAGAAAAACCTATTTCTCCGCCACCTTTGAAAATAACTCCAGTTACCAAATGAGAACGAAAATTGAATTAAAAGTGAATTAAATTTAATTAAAATAAAGAGAACTTGGATATAAGTTTGTAGAGAAAGTCATGTGCTGCCCACATCAGATTTTTTACTTTCCCTGCAATACATGATAATGTATAAGGAAATCACTGGAACCATGCTGAAAATCGCAACTCGAGTTTTCGATGGATATGCGCCTTTCGAGGCCTCTGGAATACGAGAAAACTTTTTTTATCGTTACGTCTGTGTGTGTGTCTGTGCAGATTTTGTATCCACTCTAACTAAAAAAATAATTGACCGAATTTCATAAAATTTGGAAAGTAAGTCACTTGTGGGCGAATCTGGTGCTGATTCGTTTTGGGTGCGATGCGGGATAAAAGAACCCGCCTTTTTTTGCGAAATGGCCCGCAAAAACTGCTTGTATCCACTCTAGCCGAAAAACTAATGGACCAAATTTCACAATATTCGGTAGATAAGTCGCTTGAGGGTCACCCTGGTGCTGATTAGATTTTGGTATGTTTAAAAAAAAATAACCTGCCTTTTTGCGAAATGTCCCGCAAAATTTGTCAAAATCTAAAATAAAAAATACATATGATCAAATGTAGCCATTAAATGCTTGCTTTATACGTTATTCTTAACAAAACGAATAAGCCCAACCTCATTACACTAAGACTAGCCGTTCTCGAGATATTTTAGTTTTTTCGTACTTTCTTTACACCAGCTTTGAAAATAAGTCCAGTTAGCAAATGAGAACAAAAATTGAATTAAAAGTGAATTACATTTAATTAAAATAAAGAGAACGTGGATATATGTCTACAGGGAAAGTCATGTACTGCCAACATCAGATTTTTTCGTTTCATTTACATTCTCTCGTTTCATTCATCATTTCATTGAAATTAGTTTACATTTTCGCCATGCTCCCATTTCAGCCGAATATTCAGACCATGCATGTTATTCAAGACAAATATTGAATTGAAACAGTTCTAGATTCTAATCTTTAGCAATAAAAGTCCCCATTTAAAATGTGACAGTGCTTCTTGTTGTGGAGAATTGAAACGTGACATACATTTCGCGAAACGTGATAAAATCTAAGCTTTAAAAGAACTTCTCCTTTGTTTTAAGTGAATTATAGATGTCAACAATAAAACTGACTGAATGTGATGTTTGTAAAATACAAAGCAGGGAGATTATATAACTAACTCTACATTTCGAAATGAATTGTTGCCAAATTATTATTTATACTAGCAACGATTACCCGGCGTTGCTCGGAATTTACCATGCAAAACAATGATAAAAATTACACAGGAACATATAGGTCCGATTGTGATATATTACTCCTGAATGTACCGCATTTTAGAGATGTTTAAATAAAATTAAAGTTGGAAAATGATTCATAATCAATGCTTTATGCATTATTGATCTTTCTTGTGATTTCTTATTACTTTTCGTTGTTGAGTAAGCCTGTGAGAAATAAACCATAGTGATAGTTTCCATTTAAATTCATATCTCAAACCTGCGATTTTCAAAATTGTCTAATACTTTCAATAAACTCCCACAAAACTCAGAGATTCAATTGACTTTCACCTTTTAAACCAACAATGTCCAACCTTTTTCGTTGTGAATCATGGAGTTAGTGAGTAGAACTCCTAGGAAAAAGTGTCGTTTTTCCTTATCTCGAGAAAGGTCGTAGAAACTCGAAACATGGCCAATGTTTTTGGTGGGGTGATTTCAAGACTACCAAGACAAATTTCATGAAATTCGGTTCAGCCGTTTTCCACTTATGGTGGATCATACATACACACTTTTTTCTTTATATATATAGATGTAGAACTACTGTAATTATATGTGTTATTTGTTTCATTTTACTATTCATTTTTTAAACAATTGATTAGTCATATGTACTATTACGATTATTTGTATTATTTTAACAAGTTGCTATAAATATTCTCTGCTACAGGTGTTCCGGTACTTTGAATGGACGGAGCAGAATTTTTGAGGAAATGCTTAAAACAATCATATTACTGAAAAACTGAAAAACTATATTCGAATATATATATATATATATATATATATGTGTGTGTGTGTGTGTGTGTGTGCGTGTGTGCGTGTGTGTGCGTGTGTGTGTGCGTGTGCTTATATACTCCTATTATGAAGTCCTTACTTGGCATATAAGCTCACTGGCACAAAATTTTCGAAATTACGCAAGATGCAATAGCTTTATAAAAAATCTCAAAGAACGAGGTATAGGAAAAAAAGTTCTAGGAAAAACAGTTAAACTTTCCATTTTTATTTGAACGAGAGACAGATAAATTTTCTAAAGCCTCTAAATTCCAAACTTTTCAGAAAATCGATAGTTTTTTTATACAAATTTTAAATATGAGTATAAACGAGTATTTCAATTATAATATATCTGTATTGGTCATTTTGAAATTTGCTGAAAATACTTGTATTGGTCATTATCGAAAATACTTTTCGAGACATAGTCTTTAAACTTTGTCATAGTCTTTAAACTTCGTCATCATGAAGTGTTATTAGTCTTTAGCCATGGAATAATGTAAATGTTTTCTTTGTCCAATTAGTTGGTAATTTTTTTACCATTAAATTAAGAATTCAATAACTTTTATTTTAAAAGGAAATAGGCGGCTTGTAGAGTTGTCCGAAAAAGTAGTGCTCGTCTTTTTTTACTTAACTTTGGGTCGTTCCGAGTACCGAAAAAAGGTGCAAAGGTTTCAATAGAGAGGGAGACGTCAGACACCTTCAAGGAAATCGTTAAAATTTTATTCAAGAATCAATGCCCGGAATTAGATCATGAAGTATAGAACTTGTACACGTTGTGCTTGTTCCGCGGTGACGGGAGAGGATAGGAGGGGGCGCTTGAAATTTTACTTTTATATTTATTCTTGGGGATGATCGGCATGAAGGCGGTCCCTATATTTTAAATCTGATTTTTTATCTATCTTAGCGACTGTTGTTATCTATCTTAGCGACTGTAGCTATTTTGATGCAATTTTCACATTGTAATTTCTACTTTTCAATGGTACTATTTGGCATATTCACACTGAACTTCCACCCACGTTTGCTGATGTCCGATTTCTGTGTTTGGTGCTCGGCCACAAATCCCTAAAAACTTATTACTATGAAGAACGGTTGCTATATTTAGAGACCGATAGCTGCAAGCAACACAGCTAGTGGATACCCCTCACCAGTATTTGCTTATGACCGTTGAAGAGCATCTCTGTAAAATTTCAATTTTACAGAGATGCTAGAGAGAAACGGTTATCATCTTCTATGTCATCCAATTTCTACCCCATGAAATTTAATTTCTATAGCTTGCAAATACAGAAATCACGTAGCGAAATTATCTCACACCTTTTCACCTCTGAGTTGAATTTGAGATACCTACGTATCTACTCAATGTGTTTACTTTCCTACTGATTTTCTTCTGATTAATTTTGTCGCTTACCATTTATATCTCTTTTCTAGAGTTTAGAAGATAGAGTAAATGTAAAGAAACTCGCATAATTTCTTCTTTTTTATCGAAAAAATATTTCGAAATATCAAACATATTTTTATATAGTCATAATTGGTACAATATTTCCGACAAAATAGAGATAAATTGTTTATATGTTTATCTATTAGTATCGAAAATATAAACGTCCTAAGTTCTTACATTTCTTGAAATGACCCCGATTCCAACCGAATACTCATCCCATTTAAGTTATTCACGTCAATATCGAAATGGAAACAATTTCAGATTATAAGCTTTAATAATAAGCGTCCCCATTCAAAATTTGACAATGCTCCTTGTTAGGACAGCTGAAACGTGACATACAATTCGTAAAACGTGCCAAAACCTACGCTTTGAGAGAACTTCTCTGTTTAAGTGAATTACAGATGTAAACAATGAAACTAACTGGATGTGACGTCTGCACAATAAAATGGAGGAAGAATGTATAACAAGTTCAACTTTCAGAGATAACCCGCTATTATTTAAGCAATTGGTTATTTATGGGCTGTTTTATTTAATTGTATTATTTGTTTCATTTTACTATTTATACTGTAAGTCAATGGTTATTTACATGTACTATCGTAATTATTTCCATTATTTGTTCATTTAACATTTTATTATTTAAGCAAATGTGTATTTATATGCACTGTTATCATTAGAAATTATGGAATTAGAGGGAAGGATATAAAACTCCTATAGATGAAAATTTTGAAAATATCATAAAGTTTTATGAATGTTGCTAGATTGCTAGTTGTGCATAGATGCTGCTATTGTTGGTAGCGTCCCATGTATTCTCATTTAACGTTACAAGAAAGCGCGGTGTTTAGAATATATATTTTTGAATATGTTCCAATTAAGTTCTGCAATTATGAGTAAAATTATCAAGTGTTTTGTTCCTGGTTCTTTATCAGTGTTGTTGTTGTTATTGAGACCCAGACCGTCCGACCTACCAGAAAGGTGTAAGGTAACTATTTGGACGGCCGGGGAGTGCCACCCTATTTAGACCTGAACCCAGTGGGGGTGGCATCCACAGCGACCGCACCTTCCTTCCCTACCACCAACCTCTCGGAAGGACTTACGGACCCACATGTTTAACGTGATCGTACTCCGCGTGAACAAGGCTGTAGTTTTGGCAGTGGCGGGAATCGAACCCGAGCCTACCGAGTCTTTATCAGTGTGTCGAACATATGCAGTCAAAACTAAACTGAAAGGTAAAATAAATTGAAATACTTAGGAATATCTCTATTGTTTGGGTGATAATTTTTATTTCACTAATACATTATTTCTACATAAGTAACAGATTAAATAAATATTAATCAATTCAGTATAAGCTTTTTAACATAGAAAAACATTCAATGTGGTGGGTCTTATCTTACCACAGCGCCACCTTAATTATTGTCACAAACAATTTTAGAGCTTTTCCAACATATAGTTTAAATTCCTTTCTATTACCTCAATGTTACCAATGTTTGTAATTTTTTTTTCTGAGTTTCTATGGATGTTTGATGGATGACAATCCTTTCTTTGAACTTAATAAGAAGATTTTTTGGGAACATAACCACAGATTGTCCAAAACAATAAAGATGAATAATATATTGCTGTATGCCCTGACTAGCACACAACTTGGATATGATCGTATATGGGAGTTCTAAACTATTAGGAAGCCCTGGTACTGCAGGCGGACGCTTGATGATAAAGGTGATTGACTACCATACAGATGAAATTGGACTGGAGACTTCGGTAACAGGATATTACTAATCGGAATTCTGGAAGATCCGGATCAATGACGTTAAATATTCACAAGTGTACTGGAATGGCGAAATGGCAAAATGGCGATGTTCGAAAGTAAGATCAGATCATCTTGATGACAATAAAATACTCTTCTTAGGTTTCACTTCTTTTATTTAGCATGTTCTTAACAACCTAGAAATCATAATCTTTTTTTACAACTCGTTATACAATAGATTGACATGATAAGATAAATGCTATAATAAATCCAAGACGATGGAATATTCTTTTTTACAAATGCATATCCTCAACATCTTACCTTCGTATAAAATAACGTTTTGTTTCATTAAAGTAACCAAGACATGATATTGCCATACAACCATTTCATTTTTTTTGATAAATTAGCATAATCAAATTTAGGATAAGAAGTTTAGCTATTTTCTTTCTGGCCACAAAGGCAACGTACGTTCTATGCTTTCCCCAGTTGCTCGCCAACTGAAAAATAAATTACTTAATTTTTACTTAACGTTTTTAATGTTAATGCGAGCTCGTGACGCCATAAAAAATAATTCCTATATCTTCTCATACAAAATATGTATCGAGTAAATAATAATGGAACGTCATCATGTATCAAAGCGCGAATGGTTGCTAATGTAGACCGAGATAATCCAAGAATGCGAAGTGCAAGATTTGGCTATTTATCAGTTGGAATACAATTTATTTTTAAGAATAACAATTTAAAATCGAAAATGGCGCAAATTGAAATTTGCGGAATACGAAAGAATAAAAAATGGATTTTTGAAAAAGACCTTTCCGAAAATGAAATTTAGAAATAATTAATTAACAAGGAGTATGTATTTCATAACAATATCACCGTAGTTATAAAATGTCCATACAGATTGATCAACCACCTCTTTGCTTCTTAGAAGTGGGTTATTCTTTCAGAATCATGATAAGAATAAAGTTTACGGTTGGAAAATTTCCGGCAAAAATCGGACCTACACGAAAAATGTAAACACTTCGATTATATTTCCGAACCTAATAAATCAAAATGTAAACAATTTAACTTATTTTGTCGGAAATATAGTTTTGTGTATAAATATATAAGAATAATTTCAGTGTCTAAATATTTAAAAACTGTTTTTATTACAGCAACCCAAGAACTGTTAGACATCGTTGAAATATCTATTCGATGAATTATTCCCACGACATATTCGATAATAAAATACATACGGCAATAACACAAATTAAAAAATAACACACTTTAACATATTTTACAGATAAATTATCCAAAAGATATTTGGACCACTGTGTGAAAATGTAATAAGGAAAATACGTTTCAACCATGAACTGCACAAATTCTATAAAGATCCACACATCAATAGGTTTATTAAACATGGTAGAACTAGATGGACATGGCGGTTATGGATATTTCAAGACACATACCCTAACAAAATAGGAGCTTTCTCAAACAGAAGGAGTGTAGGAACAGATGAAGACCCCTCCCCACAAGATGATTAACAGTGTCTTAAAGGGCTTAGTTCTGGGCTACACCAGACTGCCATGCTGAATAGGAAACGGCAGTTTACTGGGCCAGTCCGGAGCCATCGTGATGGCAGGCAGTTTGCTCTTTTTACCATCAAACTGCCTACTATTACGATGACCCCGGGCAGTCGAAATCTGAAATAGGTGGAAAGACCGAATTTAAGTGTATGTTTGTGCATACGCGAGTAATAATGTGTGTATGATTGTTTGAATGTGCATGTATTCATGTATGTACTTGAGTTTATGCATGCGGACTTGCACATTTTTGTATGTGCGACACGCGAGCATCAAACTATCTCAAACGTGGCCCGCTATTCAAAAAAGTTTGAAGACGACTCATATGCAGAAATGTCCTCTGCTGTTTAGATACATCAGGAGATAATTACAGTGTTTATTTATACAAAAAAAAGCACGGCGTTTGTGGAGTAAAACATTTTAGAGCAATATTTATCTAGCCATTCTTATAAAAGTCATTAAAGGGTTTTACTGTTGTAAATATACAGTATCATATATCAGCAATTCGTCCTTAGTAAAAAAGAAGACCAGTCTATTCTTGTTTCTTCTATCACAGATCTTGTTTCTGGAAGACACTTTGTTAGCCTCATAATTTCGGAAATATTAGATGTGTTGGGGTTTTTCTCGAAACTCTTCAATCACTCTCATAAGAATGGCAAGAGAAACAACACGCTTCAAAAATGAAATAAAAATTTCAGTCTAGAAAAACTCTATGTTCACTGATTAATAAAAAATAGGTCTGTGTGGTTATCGTCTAACGTATTAAAAAATTCGATGCCATTTCTTTTATGTGTTATGGTACATCATTGCCACCTAACTGAAAAAAATTCTGCTATTTTAATTTCCGATAAATTATTAGCGCTTTCCAACACAGTAGAAAAGTATTTATTAAGACTTTGGTCATTCTGTCTGTCTGCTCTTTTGCAAGATAACTGTCGTAGAAATGACTTTAACGAAATGGTAGTTTAGTATGATGCTGAGACTGTCTGGTGGATGTTTGAGGATGAAAATGAATTATATCACCCAATTAATTTCGGATATAACTCGGGTTAAAAATATGAATTACGTTGAACCGTGAGGGACTTAATTGCATGGCTGTGGTGTACAGTTCTTCCATACAAATTGTTCATGACGCCAATCATACAACCGCGCATCACTGATATCCAATGAAAACAAAAAAACTTCTTATTCAATCAAAAGTACGTAAACTGTCATAGCAAATGTGAAGAACTTCGATATATCGTTCTGAGCAAGTTTTCTTGTGGGTAAATGACCGGCCTAATATGATTCAACACTTTCTAACATAGTTTTAACGTGTTTCTGACTTTGTACGTTTAGTATGTCTGTCCGTTAGCACGGTAATTGCCGTAAAAAAAACTTTATCAAAATGAAATTTGAGTATGTTGCTGAGACTACCTGTGGGATATATGGGAATGGAAAAGAATAATATCACCCAATTAGTTTTGGATTGAACCCAGGTTAAAAATATGAAATACATGGAACTCTAGGGGACTTAATTTTCAAGCATTTTTTAAGCGGAGTTAAAATTCGCAAATTGCTTCGAATATTTTTTGAAACGGTCAAATTATCACTTACAATGTATAAAAACATTTCAGCGCAATATGTTGGGTAGTTTTTAAATAAAAATTGAAATAAAAAGTATACCCATATTATATAAAAACAAAAAAGATCAATCATAGCTAAAGCATTGAATATGAAACACATGCCAACTTCAATGCAATTTTATTTAAGCATCTCTAAAATGCATTACATTCCCCGGCAATATTTTAAAACGTATCACATTTCTACATTGATTTATTATATTTGAAAACTTAAACCTTCATCGAAAAAAAGGAACTGCATTCAAATGACGGCATTGAAATAGAAATTGCCTAGTTTAAACATCTCTAAAATGCGATAAATTCCTTGGAAATATTTTCAAAATTATCCGAATACTACGATAATTTATTATATTTGAAAACTTCGTCGAAAAACACTGAAATTCATTCAAATGACGTCTTAGAAAAAATAACACGGTTCTCTCTATAAAAGCAGCATTTCATTCATAACAATTTCCCATTCATTTCATTCATCACAATACTATAATAAATTATTTCATTTAAAAATTAATACCAGGTAAGTAAGTAATTAAACTCACTTACAAGTAATTAAACTCTATGCTTAAAGTAATACTTACAAGTAATTAAACTCTATGCTTAAAACTTCATCGTAAAAAATCGTCCTTCTCTCTGTAAAATCAATGAATATTTCATTCACAACAGCTATACAAACTAAATAATTGACCATGATCAAAATAATTTTCCGTTAAAGATATACAGCAATTCTTATACAACTCACTCTATATATTTTGCTGTTTACATTTTACATAAGTGAAAAATAGGCTTCGTTGTAGAAATAATCAAATTCGGATGATCATTTAAACTCAAATATATTGTAATTGCGTTGTTTCAGTATATAGATGCACAGAATTTAAGCAAAAATAAAGTGGTTTTAGGACGAATACAACATTCGATATGAATTAAAAAGAACTTTAAAAATCACGATTTTGGGACAAATGGATACCATATTTCATTTTGAAGTGGGTCACGTGATCTTTTCATATCATGGTCATGTGATCGCTTCATATAAGATGTGCAATTAATATTTTAATTTTTATTTAAAAAGCTACTGAACATATATGGCTGAATATTTTTTTATATATTTTATGGGACAATTTGAATGTTACCTAAAATTTTCGACGCAATTTGTAAATTTTCAATCCGCTTAAAAAATTTTTGAAAAATTATGTCCCATAGTGTTCAGTGTATTTCATTTATTCAACCCGGGTTCAATCCAAAACTGATTGGATGATATTATTCATTTATATTTATGTAGGTCCTACATACCGTCTGAACAACATACTAAAATTTCATTTTGATAAAGCCATTTTTATGGCAGTTATCGTGCTAACGGACAGACTGACAAACAAACAGAATGAACAAAGTCATAAACACTTTTCAACTTTGTTGTAAAGAGTTAATAAAACGTGACTTATTGTAAAATAAGATATGGCTACCATTTTTCTGCTGTGCAATATTTAAAAATATTTTATATTTATTAACACTTTACAACAAAGTTGAAAAGTGCTTATGACTTTATTCATTCATTCTGTCTGTCTGTCCGTTAGCACGATAAATGACGTAAAAGTGATTTAATCAAGTGAAATTTTAGTATGTTGTTCAGACGATCTGTAGGACCTATGGGAATATAAATGACTAATATCACCCAATTAGTTTTGGATTGAACCCGCGTTGAAAAAATGAAATACATTGAGCCCTATGGAATCTAAATTTTCAAACATTTTTCAAGCGGATTTAAAATTCACAAATTGCTTCGAAAATTTTTGGTAATATTCAAATTGTTCCATAAAATATATAAAAAAAATTCACCGATATATATTCAGTAGTTTTTTAAATAAAATTAAAATAATAATTACGCCTCTTATATGAAGCGATCACGTGACCATGATATGAAGAGAACACATAACCCACTTCAAAATGATATATGGCATCCATCTTGTCTCAAAATCGTGACTTTTAATGTTCTTTTTAATTCATATTGAGTGTTGTATCCGTCTTTAACCACTTTATTTTTGCTTAAATTCCATGCATCTACATACAGAAACAACGCAATTACAATATATTTCAGTTTGAATGCTCATCCTAATTTGATTATTTCTACAACGAAGCCTATTTTTCACTTATGTAAAATGTAAACAGCAAAATATGTAGAATGAGTTGTATTAGAATTGCTGTATTTCTTTAACGGAAAATTATTTAGCTGATGCAGTTTGCATAGCTGATATGAATGAAATATTCTTTGATTTCACAGAGAGAAGGATGATTTTTTTCGATGAAATGTTAAGCATAGAGTTTAATTACTTGTAGCTCCATGGTCTTAATTTTTAAATAAAATAAATTATTATAGTATTGTGTTGAATGAAATGAGTGGGAAATTGTTTATGACAGAAATGCTACTTTTATAGAGAGAACAAGACGTGTTATTTTTTCTATGACGTCATTTGAATAAATGTCAGTTGTTTTCGATGAAGTTTTCAAATATAATAAATTATCGTAGTAATATGATAATTCTAAAATTATTACCGAGGAATATATCGCATTTTAGAGATGTTTAAACCAGGCAATTTATATTTCAGTGCCGTCATTTGAATGAAGTTCATTTTTTTCTATGAAGGTTTAAGTTTTTAAATATAATAAATTAATGTAGTATTGTGATAAGTTTTAAAATATTACCCAAGGAATGTATTGCATTTTAGACATGTTTAAATAAAACTGCATTGGAGTTGGAAAGTGTTTCATATTCAATGTTTTAAGCATGATTGAACTTTCTTGTTTTTAGTGTTGCATCCGTTACAAAACCGCTTTATTTTGTGTGTTATCTGTATATCTTAATTCTCTGTGCTAATATGAGATAAGGAAACACAGTTTTTATAACAAGAAAATATTATAGTTGTGACAAAATTCTAATTGGAAAAGCATCGTAAACACTTCGCAAAATAAACTTTCGATGACGTCATTTGAATAATGTTCCTTTTGTGTAACTAACATTGTCATTTTTAATAAAGTGTTAAGATTAATTTTGTTAATGACAATTTTTGAAGCAGCTAAAAAATGTTAATAAAATTGCATTTCATTTGAAAAGTGTTGCTCTATATAGAATGGATCTTTCTTGTATTATTTAAAAATTTTATGCGTTCAGTTTTTTAAATACTCTGACTTTCACACAGATAAATGTTATACTGTTTATAAAAATGTAAGTGATTTTCATATTTTTACTTTCCTGAAAGTACTGTGACGGGGTCGAAAATTCGAATTCGAGTTTTCGACGACAGAGCACGTTTCAAGCATCTGTGATCACGAATCGTACATTTTTGAGGTGATGTGTGTGTGTGTATGTGAAAGTATGTGTGTGTGTGGGGGGGGTGAAAGTATGTGTGTGTGTGTGTAACAGCGAGTCTGTGGATTCGGAGCTCAGACTCCGAGCTACGAGGTTGTGATTTTGTGAAGCTGCTGCTTTTTGATTGTGGTGACTTTCTTTGCTTAAGTTTGGCGTGTTATATCTAGTCACGATAGAACACGTCGGGCTAAGCAATTACAGCTTTGTTGTGTACGGATTTCTCGCCATTTTGGATTCGTGCTTTTTCAACTTTGGAGTGCCACGTGTGTTTTTCCCACGTGGTAGTGCTATTGCTTTGATCGTTTCTACGCTGACGACATGGATTTGGATGCATTCGATACGGAAGCTACTCGCGGACTTGCTGGTGAGCTAGACGAAGATGGACTGCGGCCTCTCAGGGATGCCATGATTGAATATTGTGATACTCTGCCCAAGGATGGATTGATGCCCGCTTGGAAGGAAGAAGTGAAAAACGCTGTGAACTTTTGTGCACTGGCAATCTACACTCTGACGCTACACATCAGGGAGCTACTGACGAATGGACTACTCGGACGGGACGAGGACCAAGTCTCCAAGATTCTGGGTTCGTTTCTTTCTGTAAATTCTTTTTTGTTGGTCCAGAATTTGGATAGGTTTTATGCTAGTAATTTAAATGAGATTTATAACTGTGAAGGAAGTAATTCTAGTGATGTAATTAAATGTAAAATGATAGAACTAGGCTTAATTAAAGAAATTAAAGATGAAGATAAACTTAAACCTGTTGAAAATCCAAATAAAAAGAGGAGGATAGAGGGACAATCTACTATGGATGCTCCTACTAAAAACCAGAATGGAGAATTAAACTTAAAATCTAATGACAAGGATAACATGGATTGTAGTGAAAAAATTGATAAAGATGTAAATGATAATGTTAAAACTAAGAGTTATGCTGAAATTGTCGCGCAACCTATAGTGTTTAAAAGTGCACCAAAACCAAAAACGGTTCAAAATAGTGACAGGCAAAATAGTGTAGTGGTTGAGAAAAAAGACCCAAAAGCGGAATGTTTTTTCATCAAGTTTAATGACAATTACCAGGCTCTCCTTAAAAAATTAAATGAAATCTCAGGTAATAAAGTATCTGGCAAGCTCACAGGAGACATGCTAAAATTGATTCCAAATGACGCTGACGCCTATAGGGTTGTACAACGCCATTTATCTAGTGAGAAAATCCCCTTCCACAGTTTAAACTTAAAGACGGAAAGGCCCAAAAAGGTAGTTTTGAAGGGGCTACCAACAAACTATAACATTGAGGAAATGAAAATCACTCTAACATCCGGAGGATTAGATGTAGTCCGGGTTTCTCAACTGAGAAACACAAAAACGAGATTGCCCCTGCCGATCTTCTTAGTCAGCATTAGGCCTACGGAAGACTGGCAGAGGGTATACCGACTGACAAGATTAGGATACTTGGCTGTGAAAGTAGAGGCCTTCAGAGCACGGGGCTTCAAAATCTGCTACCGGTGCCAGCAATTCAATCATTCCTCTGAGAATTGCAGCATGCCACCAAAGTGCCTTAAATGTGCTGAAGAACACTTCACACGTGACTGCCAAAGACCAAGGACAGAGAAGGCAACGTGTGCTAACTGCAATGGAGATCACCCGGCGAACTTCAGGCAATGCCCGAAGAACCCCTGGAACAGAGGAAAGGCACCGGGGTATGCCCCCCTCCCCCCAAAAATCAGATACCCCCTTGGAGGCAAAAGGCCCTCGGTTTAAACCCTCAGACACCCCATCAGGACTCCTCGCACTCTGTGCCACAGGTTAAAAGAACTCAAACTTCAGCACCTACCAGATCGGTGCAAGAGCAGGCCCCTAAACCGTCGACCTCCAGAGAAATGACTGTGGAGGAAGTGAGAATAGCTCATGAAGACATAAATCAGAGGATAGCAATTGATAAAGCCGCCAAAGAGGCAAGAGAAGCAAAACAAAGATTAGAAAAAAAGGTTCAGGAATGGCAGAAAACTAAACGCGCCCGAGAAGAGCTCGCGCAAACACAGCAGTTAGACAAATCGGCTGAAAAAAAACAAAAGACTACCGAGGTCCAAAAGGATACTCACAAAACAGATCAAACCGCGGTTGAGGCTGAGGAAATTGTAGCTGAGACTGAGGAAATGGAAGCTGAGACTGAACTTGCTGATAAATCCAATGATGAAAAGATGGATGAAATCCTCAACCTCGTCAGAGGATTTATCAGTATGTTCAACCTAGACGATATAAAACATCTGTTGATGCAGCTCGCTGAGTTAATTCAAAAAAAGAGCGATCCAATGCAAATGGTCTTTGAGGCTTTTAAATTAATCGCGGAATTTAATAAAAACAGTGAGAAACAAACCCGCCATGAATAGGTCCCAAAAAGAAAGTTTTAAAATAATATTTTGGAATGCGAACGGCATATCTCCAAGAATAAATGAACTTAGGAGATACGTAAATGAAAATGATGTAGATGCCCTGCTAATCCAGAAAACTAAAGTTAGAGAAAACAAAAAACTAAATATAGCAAACTATAATAGCTATCATACCCTTAGCTCAAATATAACTGCTAGAAATCCCCATGGAGGAACAGCAATATATATTAAAAGTAATATTCCCCACGAGGAAATAAACAACATAAATCTTCAAGGTATAGAAAATACTAGTATAAAAATTAAAATAAATAATGTAAACCCATTTATCCTAACTTCAATATATGTCAAAAACATGAGTGGTATAAATGTAGCTGCGCAGCTGGAACTGCTTTTCTCGCGATATCCAAACACAATACTCGCGGGCGACTTCAATGCACACCACCGAGCGTGGGGCAGAAGGAGAGCCAACACACGCGGTACACAGATACATAGATTGCTAAACACAACAAACACTGACATCATTGCACCGTCGAGACCAACCTGCTTCTCAGGTGCCAATGGCTCATTCATAGACTTTGTCCTAACGAGAAACATAGAATACGCTCACACAATTGATACCCTGGATGAATTCGACTCGGATCATCTACCGGTACTGGTGACATTCGATTTGAACACTCCCCTTCCAGCCTCTCTGGGACAAGAGAGGGTGAACTGGAACGTTTTCAAAAGAGCACTTTTCGAGCCGCATTTAGCAGTACCCAACATTATGAGCACGGCGGATATTGACTCTGCCACGCACACACTCACAACAGAAATCAGGAGAGCTATTGCATCTGCCACAACACATCGTGGGTCATCAAAAATGCCAACACTTTCCCACCATGTCAAACAGTTAGTTAAACAGAGAAATAGAATGCGTAAGACATGGCAGGCTAACAGAGACCCTACCCTTAAAAGGGAGCTTAATAGACTCACGTGTAAAGTCAGTGAAAAAATTGTCGCAGAAAAGCAGCAACAGTATAAAGAATTAATCGAATCCCTTAGCCAGGAAGACGTATCGCTCTGGCAATTCGCTAAAAGACTCAGAAAACCTCAAATTAAACTCCCGCCACTAATAGATGGCGCTAATATTGCGTACTCAGACGAAGAAAAGGCAGAGGCGCTTGCTAGGCATTACGAAAAGCAATTTGAACCAAACCACAATCTAATGTGTCAGGACACCCTAAGAATGGTTAGACAAACTCTAAACAATTTCAGGAACTCCCCGGTCACGGCTGAGATTAACCCAGCCACCCCGCAAGAAATAGTAGAGATTATCAAAAACCTTAAAAACCGTAAAAGCCCAGGGCACGACAAAATCAGGAATATCGCGGTAAAAAACCTACCCTTAAATATAATATTTTACTTGACCATCTTAATAAATAAAATACTAGAACTAAATTATTTCCCCAAAGAATGGAAGGAAGCGATAATTATAGCGATCCATAAACCTGGTGAGGATGCCTCAATTCCAGCCAACTACAGACCAATCAGTTTGTTGCCGACACTTAGTAAAATTACTGAGAAAATAATTCTTAAGAGACTGAACATGCACCTTAGTGAGAATGACATTATCATTCCGGAGCAGTTTGGATTTCGGCCAAAACACTCCACCACTCATCAATTGCTGAGAGTGGTAGAGTACATTTCTTCTGGTTTTAATAATAAGACACCCACAGCTGCGATTTTTCTTGACATCCAAAAAGCCTTTGATAAAGTGTGGCACTGTGGATTAGCTTACAAATTGATCACTCTAAAAGTCCCTGACGCACTTGTCAAACTTTTAATTTCATACCTAAATAACAGACACTTTCAAGTCAGAGTAAAAAATAACTTATCTACACCCAAGCTCATTAAAAGTAGTGTACCGCAAGGATCCATCCTGGGCCCGACACTCTTTAACATATATCTAAATGACATTCCCAGGACCCCAGACACGGAGCTGGCACTCTATGCAGACGACAGCGCGATACTTGCAAAACACCCTTACGTCTCAGTAATGCACAGACAGCTACAACAACACTTAGACATACTCCAAACATGGCTGGAAAAATGGCGAATAAAATTAAATCCCAATAAATGTCATTGGATTTATTTCTCAAGAAAACGTAAACCTCCGCCGCCTCTGTACATAAACAACCATGCCCTAAAAGCGGAAAAATCTAATAAATACCTAGGTGTAACGATAGATTCCCACCTAACCTGGAAACAGCACGTAACGAACTTAATCAAAAAAGCGTATATGGCCACAGGAGCCTTATACCCAATGATAGGAAACGGAAATCTAAGTTATCAAAATAAACTCCTAATTTATAAATCGGTCATCCGCCCGGGAATGCTGTATGCAGCACCCGTATGGGGATATGCCTGTAAAACTACCATAGACTTATTAGAGACAAGACAAAACAAAACCCTAAGGATTATAAGGAAAGCCCCTAGATACTTAAGAAATTCGGTAATTAGGAAAGATGCCTGTAAAACTACAATAGACCTCCTAGAGACAAAACAAAACAAAATCCTACGGATTATCAGGAAAGCTCCCAGGTACTTAAGAAACTCGGTAATTAGGAATGACTTCAAAATAAAAACTGTTAGAGCCCAAATCAAAAAGCTAGCGCTTAAATTCTACAAAAATCTGCCATCTGTCCCAAATGAACTATTATTTAATCTGCATGACTATGATCATCGCAAGGCTAAATCTCGTAAGAAACCCCGCTCGGTACTTAACTTTGATATTCGGTACTAGGAACGTCCCACCTTAATCAGTCGATTTTAAAGAAAACTCGCGATCTTTGGTTTTCTACAAAATGTTTAAAATCCTAAACTGCTAAAATGCTAGGTTACCCTCAGATCTGCATCAACCCCCCCAAACTGCTTAAACTCTTAATGTTCAACAAACTGCCACACTAGGAGCTAGGACAAATAATAAAAACAGTAAATCAAAAACCTCGAACCTCCAACTATGGACCAATGAAATAATGTCACAGTATGAAGATAAGAACCACACCTAGAGATTGGAGATTAAAGGCGCTTCGCGCCTGGTGCTCTGTTCTGGACGAAACTCTATGAGCGAGTCTGTGGAGACGATAACTGATGAACGAATGGACCGATTCGAATGAAAGCTTTTACAGAAATCACAATCCGTAAACACTAGCAGCCTATTGTTTTTATGCGAAATGGAATATACAGAACCCCCTAAAGTTTCAAGTGAAATTTCGAGAAAATCATTAAAAAATCAAAACCTTTAGTAAAACTACCCAAATAGACATTTTTAATGTAATTTTTAATTAGAAAACGATTGGCACAAATTTTAGACCTCTAGCATGAACCGTTCTCGAGATATTGCACATTTTTCAAAAACATTATCAAAAAACATGCAAAAAAAAAAGTATTACCTATTGAGAAACTTGTTCACTTTTCATATGTAATATCATGCGGTAAATTTGGTGACATCATTCTCGCTCATCTAGGTCGTTCCATTCATGAAAAAAGATACTTTGACTAATACTTCTGCATTTGACCGCCAATAGTCATTTATCTGCTGTAAGAATAACTTATTTCTCTATCCATAACACTTGGCGCGAGTTTGTCGACGGATTTGGTGGAATGTCGCAAACTTGGCGACTTGTTTAAATGTTGTTAAATTAACGAAAAACTCACCAAATGGATACAAATGAGGCTCAATCAATGAAAATGACGACTAATTGATTCAATATCTTGAAAATTCAATATCTTGGAAAGAATATATATACTATAAAAATAATCTATTGTTTTAAGTATGGTTACTCTTAAAGTAGTAAATTTATTGCATTATGTAAGGAAAGTCATGTGTTGCCCACATCAGATTTTTATTAATAAAGTGAATGTAATACTAAACATTTATTACCCAAGCATGGCGGTTACGTATTTCAGTAGAATTAAGAAAAATGTGATAATGCGCTACACTATTAATAAAGAGTGTTACGGATTATCAATGCCAAAAAAACATTACAACTTATTTAGAAGAAAAATGTGATCGCCATGCGCGGAATGACAACCCAATTTGTTTTGATTAAGAGATCTGTCCGAAAAATATGCCGCCTTGCCATATTACTAAGGAGAAAAAGCAAATTAGATAAGCTTACATATATAAAGTTTGGTACTTCTCGTCTAGTTATTTCAGCGAATGTAATGCGTATTGACATTGTAATTAAACTATATTATAGGTCATGTCAGTATAAAACTCTTTTTGTAATGTATAGGGAAATTATTGAAATCGTGTCGAAAATCGCAACTCAAATTTTTCACAGATCTAAATGTTTTGGGACCGTAAGAACTCACAAAAAAACAATTTTTAGCCTGACGGTTGCGTGTGTGTGTGTGCAATATAAATTATCCACTCTAACCCAAAAACTAACTGATGCGAAATTTCATGAAATTTTATAGGTAAGTCCCCTGTCGGTGAATGATCTTAACAAATTTATTGCATAATATTACATATGAGAAGTGAAGACATGTCATGGCAGTTAATACTTTTTCAATTTTATGCGACTGTTTTGACACATTCATTTGAAAGTGTTGTTGTTGAGACCCAGACCGTCCGATCTACCAGAAAGGTGTAAGGTAACTGTTTGGACAGCCGGGAAGTGCCACCCAATTTAGACCGGAACCCAGTGGGGGAGGCATCCACAGGGACCGTACCCTCCTTCCCCTACCACCAACCTCTCGAAAATACTTACGGACCCACATGTTTAACGTGATCGTACTCCGCGAGAACACGGCGGCAGTTACGGCAGTGGCTGGAATCGAACCCGGGCCTACCGAGTGCAACTCCAGCGCACTAACCAATGGGCTACCGCGCCCCATTTGAAAGTGTGAAATATCTCGAGAATGTTTTACGCTAATGTTCTGAATTTTGTGTGAAATGTTTTTGATTAAAAAAAATCTGATTTGGGCAGCACATGACTTTCCTTATATAATGCAATGAATTTATTACTTTTACAGCAAAAAAAAAGGTTATTCTTATAGTAGATACTTATATATTTTCAAAGATATTGAATTTTCGTCAATTAGTCGTTACTTTCATTGATTTAGCGCCATTTTTATCCATTTGGCGAGATTTTGTTAATTTGGCAACATTTAAAAAAGTCGCAAAGTTGGCGATATTCAGCCAAATTCGTTGCCAAAATCTCTCCAAGCAATATGGACGGAGAAATGAGTTATTCTTACAGCAAATAAATGACCATTGGCGTTCAAATACAAAATTATTACTCAAAGTACCTTTTCTCATGAATGGAATGAGATAGATCCACAAGAATGATATCACCAAATGTATCGCAAGATATTACATATGAAAAGTGAAAGTTTTTCTCAACAGTTAATATATATATTTTTTTAATTTATGGGATTTTTTGACAAATTTATTTGAAAAATGTGCAATATCTCGAATAAAGTTTATGCTAGCGCTCTAAAAAATATTTCAATCGTTTTCTAAAGAAAAATTACATAAGAAATGTCTATTTCCGTAATTTTATTTATGGTTTTGATTTTTTAATAATTTTTCCAAAATATCACTTGAAAATTTAGGGGAGTTCCGAACATTCGATTGCATCTGAAAACAATAGGCTTTCACAACAATAGGCTTTCAAAACAATAGGCATTCCCGAATTGTGTCAGTATTTCCAGTATTCAAGGTTTGTGATTTTTGTACTAAATTTCATTCGAATCTCTCCCTTCGTTCGTGAGATATCGTCTCGACAGACTCACACACACACACACACACACACAGACATCCCCTCAAAAATGTTTGATTTGTGATCAGGGATACTTGGAACGTGCTCTCCCGTCGAAAACTCGAATTCGAATTTTCGACACCGTCACAATACTGTCCTTATACATTATGTATATAAGGAAAGTAATTACGTGATATATCATAATTTAAGTAACATTATTGAAGGTTATAATTTTTAAAGATTTTTCAAAGTTTCATTCAAAATTTTGGGGTGTACCGATAATTCTATTGCATTTAAATTCAATATAGTTCCAGTATCTATAGGGTTCCAGTTGGATTGTCGTTGCTGTATCAAATTTGGTTCGAGGCGCTCCATTTGTTCGGGAGATATCGTCTTTAATTACGTGTGGTCACACATAAGCACACACCTACGCACAAACACCATTTCAAAAACGATCGATTGCAGCCCAGGGATGATTGCGATGTGCTTGCTCTTCCGGCGAAAACTCGATTTCGAATTTTCTACATCGTCACAATACTTTCCCAAATGCCATGTATACAGGCTGTCCCAAAAAATTTGAAAGTCGCTTTAATTTTTACCTGTTGGAGATAAGCGGGCAATGTAAACTGCAAAACTGTTGAAAGTAAGGTAGGAAATAAGACTACGTTAATGAAATAGTTCTCCCATTAATTTACAAAAAAAAACTTTTTAAATTTTTATACGACCCTCTTAGATAAATTTGGTCAATCAGGAAATTTTTATTTTAAATGCAACAAGATCATTAAAAAAACCGCATATATGTGTCTTTAAAATCAATTGAATTATGATAAAGGGAAAAATCTGACTTATGCCACTTTACCGTACCTTGTGAAAGGTTGTTCCATCAGTGAAAATAGGGATCATAAACAAATTAACGATGGAATTTGTATAGAATAAAACTACGTTAATATGTGTCAATTTCTCCAACAGTTAAAAATTAAAGCGCGTTTCAATTTTTTGGGGACACCCTGTATAGGGAAGCAAAACTTAATAGCTTATAAATAATTTATTTAAAATATACTACCATTCATGAATATACAGAGCTATTATCAGTTTTTAACATTTTACGACATAGTTGAAAAGTGTTTATGACTTTGTTCATTCTGCCTGTCTGTCTGTCTGTCAGTCTGTCCGTTAGCACGATAACTGCCGTAAAAATGACTTTATCAAAATGAAATTTTAGTATGTTTTTAAGACGGTTTGTGGGACCTATGGGAATATAAATAAATAATATCACCCAATTAGTTTTTTATTGAACCCGGGTTGAAAAAATGAAATACATTGAACCTTATGGGACCTAATTTTTCACACCTTTTTTAAGCAAATTTAAAATTCACAAATTTCTTCGATATCTTCGGAAAAATTCACATTATCCCATAAAATATATAAAAACATTTTCAGTAAAATATGTTAAGTAGTTTTTTAATTAAAAATGATTTAATATAGGGAAAAAAACAAATTCAATTAAATTCTGACTTTTGGGATTACCTCCAGAGAGAACAAGAAAGATCAATCATGCTTAAAGCATTGATTATGAAAAACTTTCCAACTTTAATGAAATTTTATTTAAACATCTCTAAAATGCAATACATTCCTCGGTAATATTTTAAAACTTATCGCAATATTACATTAATTTATTATATTTGAAAACTTAAACCTTCATCGAAAAAAATTAACTTCATTCAAATGACGGCATTGAAATATAAATTGCCTGATTTAAACATCTCTAAAATGTGATACATTCCTCGGTAATAATTTTAGAATTATCATAATACTCAGATAATTTATTATATGTGAAAACTTCATCGAAAACAACTGAAATTCATTCAAATGACGTCATAGAAAAAATAACACGCCTGGCTCTCTCTATAAAAGCAACATTTCATTCATAAATAATTTCCCATTCATGTCATTCATCACAATAATATAATAATTTATTTTATTTAAAAATTAAGACCATGGAACTACAAGTAATTAAACTCAATGCTTAAAACTTCATCGAAAAAAATCGATCTCTTTGTAAAATCACTGAATATTTCATTCATATCAGCTATGAAGACTCCATGAACTAAATGATTCTGTATTAAAGAAATACAGCAATTCTAATACAACTCATTCTGCATATTTTGCTGTTTACATTTTACATAGGTTAAAAATAGGCTTCGTTGTAGAAATAATCAAATTTGGATGAGAATTTAAACTCAAATATTTTGAAATTGAGTTGTTTCGGTATGTAGGTGAACAGAATTTAAGGAAAAATAAAGTAGTTTTAGGACAGATACAACGCTCAATATGAATTAAAAAGTGTGAGACCAGAAATTGTTCTCACATGAGACACTTTTATTTGAGTATTTATGGCGGCCAGAACGGCTAACAAAGCTGTAGTCTGGCTGGCATCGGGGTTTATGACAACATGAACTTTAAGGTCAAAATGACTATAAATTTAGGGGTGTCAGACCAGAGGGACTGAGAGGAGCCTTGTTAAATGTGAAATTATGCCATTGGGTTAAGAAGAACCAATGAGCGCCAAGGGGAAGATGGGCGGAGCCCCCCCCCCCCCCCCCCGCCGAGGGAGCCACAGCAGACGAAAGAAAAAGTGTTCAGTTGTAGACGAAATCAGATGTAGACAACGAGAAGCAGAGATGGAGATCAGACATGAAAAGAGAAACGATCACGATTTTTAAACTGAAGAGCACGGGTAGAGAAGCATAAAAAAACCAACAGATTTGTAGAGTGTCCCGTAGAGGTTCTAAATTAATGGAGGTAGATCAAATGGCGAGTGCATTAAAAGTACGAGGAGGTGCCACACACCACAGAGTTATGGGAGTATAAGACTGATGCAAGCTTTTGAGAGATGATAAGCCCAAGACTAAACTGGAAGGTATGTGCTCAGATTATCACAGGTTCTAGACACTATCGAAAATCTAATAATTATGGTCGCATATGTCCCCTCGCTAAAATAATTAATGAAAATTGATGTTATTGATAAATTGATGTTGTTAATAAATGGTATTGTTTAAGTTTAAATGGTGTGATCAATTTAGCATTATATTAATTAAGAATTCTTTTCAGGACTTACACAAAAGTTAAAAATAAATGGAGGGTTTATTGCGGCACAACAACGAGCAATGCACGTTTAATGTTAATTCCACTATATATGAATTTACGGCAATGTTAATGTGAATAAAAATAATGAATTTAATAATTAAAAGTGCAACTAGATAGATTTCTGATCGCCACAAAAAGAACTTTAAAAATGACGATTTTTGAAGATGGATGCCATATCTCATTTTGAAGTGGATCACGTGATCGTTTCATATCATGGTCACGTGATCGCTTCATATAAGATGTGTTATTATTATTTTAATTTTTATTTAAAAAACTACTGACTATATTTCACTGAATTTTTTTTATGTATTTTATGGAACAATTTGAATATTACCTAAAATTTTAGAAGCAATTTGTGAATTTTCAATCCGCTTAAAAAATGTTTGAGAAATTAGGTCCCATAGGGCTCAATGTATTTCATTTTTTCAACCCGGGATATCGAAGATATCGAAGATATTTCCGAAGATATCGAAGCAATTTGTGAATTTTAAATTTGCTTAAAAAAGGTGTGAAAAATTAGGTCCCATAAGGTTCAATGTATTTCATTTTTTCAACCCGGGTTCAATCCAAAACTAATTGGATGATATTATTCATTTATATTCCCGTAGGTCCTATAGACGGTCTGAACAACATACTAAAATTTCATTTTATTAAGTCATTTTTACGGCAGTTATCGTGCTAACGGACAGACAGACAGACAGACAGGATGTACAAAGTCGCAAACACTTTTCAACTTTGTTGTAAAGTGTTAAAAAACGAGATATATTATATAATAAATATCTTTCCAAGAGTTTAATTATTTTGTATATGAGAGAGGCTTCACATTTTAAAATAAATTTGGTAGATAACATATTTCAATTTTTGTTTTAATTTTATATGACTCTTCATGATATACTTATTTGATGTTATTTTTAATGCACTTTCGTACGTCCTAGAGAGTTAAAATTTGGTACACAGCTTAAATTTGTTGAACATTTTATTCTACAAAAATTTGGTGGATCTCTAAATATAGATCATACATTTTTTTCGCAATCGCTTGCAAATAATCCCAGCCCACTTCTATAAATCATTGTAATATTGTTAAAAATTCTGATGTGGGCAGCACATATGTTTCCCTGCAGACTCATATCCACGCTCTCTTTATTTCTTCAATAATAATTTCAGTTTACCTGCACAAAATAACAGCCATAAGTATTTTAAAAGACATTGAATTTGCGCGTTAAACTTAAATTTGATAACTGGACTTATTGTCAAAGGTGGCGTAACGAAAACGCGAAAAAAATAGAATATCTCAAGAACGGCTAGTCCTAGCGTAATGGGATTAGTCTTATTCTTTTTGCTGTCAGAAATCACGTATAAAATAGGAATTTAATTGATACAATTGAGCACACGTAGTCCTTTATTTTTATATTTAACAATTTTTCCGGGGCATTCCGCAAAAATAACCCGTTCCTTTTTCCCGAATCGTACTAGAATAACCTACAAATGATTTAGATACCAAATTTTGTTACATTTGGTACCCTTGCAATTTATTGAAATATTATACACCAAATTTTGTAAAATTTGTTCCATTAGTTTTTAGCTGGAGTGGATAACGGCAATTTCTGCCGGCCATTTCGCAAATAAGGCAGATTCTTTTATTACGAATCGTACTATGATCTTATGAACATCAGGATTTCCTACAAAAAACATACCTACCAAATTTTATGAAATTCGGTCCATTAGTTTTTCAATTTGAGTGGAGGTAATATCGTCACATACACACAGAAACATACCCAGATACTCCCTTATACACACAGACGTCTTCCTAAAAATAGTTTTTTCGTGTTCTAGAAGTCCCAAAACGTGTAGCTCCTTCAAAAATTCGAGTTCCGATCTTCGACACGATTCCAATACTTTGAATACATACACACACACACACATTTATATTATCTGTGTATCTGTGTATTATCTGTGTATCCAAATTCCATGCCTATGCAATTACAATAGTTCTGATTTTAAATGATCCCTAAACTTTTATTATTTCTTCAACAAAGCTAAATTTTAACATATGCAGTATGCAAATGTCTCAACCGATTGTAAGGTGAGTTACATAAGAATTGCTGAATTCTTTTCACACATAATTATTTAGCTCTGGAGTCTGGAATACTAGTTATATGACTGAGATATTCATTAATTTTGAATAGAGAATCAAATGATTTATATTTCGATACAGTTTTAAATATTTAAGTATAATAAATTACTGTAGTACTGTGATAATGTAAAAGATATCACCACTGAATGTATCACATTTTAGAAATTTTCATTTCAGTTGGAAAGTGTTTCATATTCAATGCTTATGCATGATTGATATTTCTTGTTAAATAATTTGAACTACTACTTCCCCAATATACACAGTATAATAATTAGGATAAGTACTGTGTCGGGGTCGAAAATTCGAATTCGAGTTTTCGACGAAAAATCATGTTTCAAGCATCACTGAACTAAAATCGATCGTTTTTAACACTTTACAACAAAGTTGAAAAGTGTTTATGACTTTGTCCATTCTGTCTGTCTGTCTATCTGTCCGTTAGCACGATAACTGCCGCAAAAATGACTTAACCAAAATGAAATTTTAATATGTTGTTCAGACGGTCCGTAGGACCTACAGGAATATAAATGAATAATATCACCCAATTAGTTTTGGGTTGAACCCGTGTTGAAAAAATGAAATGCATTGAGCCCTATGGGACCTAATTTTTCAAACATTTTTTAAGCGGATTTAAAATTCACAAATTGCTTCGAAAATTTTAGGTAATATTCAAGTTATTCCATAAACTATATACAAAAAATTCAACGAAATATATTCAGTAGTTTTTTAAATAAAAATTAAAATAATAATAACACCCCTTATATGAAGCGATCACGTGACCCACTTCAAAATGATATGTGGCATCCATCTTGTCTCAAAATTGTGATTTTTAAAGTTCTTTTTAATTCATATTGAGTGTTGTATCCGTCCTAAAACCACTTTATTTTTGCTTAAATTCTGTGCACCTACATACTGAAACAACCCAATTACAATATATTTGAGTTTAAATGCTCATCCAAATTTGATTATTTCTACAACGAAGCCTATTTTTCACCTATGTAAAATGTAAACAGCAAAATATGTAGAATGAGTTGTATTAGAATTGCTGTATATCTTTAACACAAAATCATTAGTTCATGGAGCCTGCATAGCTGATATGAATGAAATATTCATTGATTTTACAAAGAGAAGGACGATTTTTTTCGATGAAATTTTGCGCATAGAGTTTAATTACTTGCAGCTTCATGGTCTTAAATTTTAAATAAAATAAATTATTATAGTATTGTGATGAATGACATGAATAGGAAATTATTTATGAATGAAATGCTGCTTTTATAGAGAGAGCCACGCGTGTTATTTTTCTATGACGTCATTTGAATGAATTTCATTTGTTTTCAATGAAGTTTTCAAATATAATAAATTATTGTAGTATTATGATAGTTTTAACAAGAAAGATCAATTATGCATAAGCATTGATTATGAAACACTTTCCAACTGAAATGCAATTTCATTTAAAATTTCTCAAAAATTTGATACATTCTGTGGTGATATCGTTTACATTATCACAGTACTACAGTAATTTATTATACTTAAATATTTAAAACTCTATCGCAATATAAATCATCTGATTCTCTATGCAAAATCAATGAATATTACATCCATATAACTTGTATTCCAGACTCCAGAGCTAAATAATTTTATGTGAAAAAAATTATTATGTAACTCACCTTACAAACGCTTGAGATATTTGCATTCTGCATAAGTTAAAATTAGGCTTCGTTGAAGAAATAATAAAAGTTTGGGGATCATTTAAAATCACAACTATTGTAATTGCATAACAACGGAATTTAGATACACAGATAACACACAGATACACGGACAATATATGTGTGTGTGTGTGTGTGTATGTATTCAAAGTATTGGAATCGTGCCGAAGATCGGAACTCGAATTTTCGAAGGATCTACACGTTTTGGAACTTCTAGAACACGAAAAAACTATTTTTAGGAAGACGTCTGTGTGTGTAACGGTGCATCTGTGTGTTTTTCTGTGTGTCTGTGAGGATATCGCATCCACTCTAACAGAAAAACTAATGAACCGAATTTCATAAAATTTGGTAGGTAAGTTTTTTGAAAGAAACCCTAATGTTCATTAGATTATAGTACAATTCGTAATAAAAGAATATGCCTTCTTTGTGAAATGGCCGGCAGAAATTGTCTTTATCCACTCTAGCTAAAAACTAATGGACCAAATTTATCAAAATTTAGTGTATAATATTTTAATAACCTACAAGTGATTTATATATACCAAATTTAACAAAATTTGGTATATAAATCACTTGTAGGTTATTCTAGTACGATTCGGGAAAAAGGAACGGGCTGTTGTTTCGAATTGGCCTGCAAAAATAGTTAAATATAAAAATAAAAGACTACGTGTGCTCAATTATATCAATTAAATTCCTATTTTATACGTGATTTTTGACAACAAAAATAATAAATCTAACCCCATTACTCTAGGACTAGACGTTCTTGAGATATTTTAGTTTTTTTGCGTTTTCGCTACGCCACCTTTGACAATAAGTCCAGCTATCAAATGAGACTCAAATTTAAGTTTAACGTGCAAATTCAATGTCATTTAAAATACTTATTGCTGTTATTTTATGCAGATAAACTGAAATTATTATTGAAGAAATAAAGGGAACGTGAATATGAGTCTGTAGGGAAAGACATGTGCTGCCCACATCTGAATTTTTAACAACATTTCAACAATGATTTATAGAAGTGAACGGGGATTATTTGCAAGCCATTTCGAAAAAAATGTAGGATCTATATTAAGATCCACCAAATTTTTGTGGAATAAAATGTTCTACAAATATAAGCTGTGTACCAAATTTTAACTCTGTAGGACGTAGAAAAGTTCATTAAAAATGCCATCAAATAAGTATATCATGAAGAGTTATATAAAATTTATAAATTGTTATCTGCCAAATTTATTTTAAAAGGTTAAACCTATCTCAAGTACAAAACTGTTAAACTATTGGAAAGATATATATTATATAATATGTCTCTTATTTCTTTCTGGAGGATATCCAAAAGTCAGAATTTAATTGAATTTGTTTACTCCATTTATTAAATAATTTTTAATTAAAAAACTACCGAACACATTTTACTGAATTTTTTTTATATATTTTATGGGATAATTAGAATATTTCCTAAAAATTTCGAAGCAATTAGTGAATTTTAAATTTGCTTGAAAAATGTTTGAAGAATTAGGTCCCGTAGGGTTCAATGTAGTTCATTTTTTCAACCCGGGTTCAATAAAAATCTAATTGGGTGATAATATTTATTTATATTCCCATAGTCCATACAGACTGTCTGAAAAACATACTAAAATTTCATTTTGATAAAGTCATTTTTACCGCAATTATCGTGCTAACGGACAGACAGACAGACAGACATACAGACAGACAGAAGGAACAAAGTCATAAACACTTTTCCACTATGTTGTAAAGTGTTAAAATATTACCAAGGAATGCATCGCATTTTAGAGATGTTTAAATCAGGCAATTTATATTTCAATGCCGTCATTTGAATGAAGTTCATTTTTTTCGATGAAGGTCTAAGTTTTCAAATATAATAAGTTAATGTAGTATTGTGATAAGTTTTAAAATATTACCCAAGGAATGTATTGCATTTTAGACATGTTTAAATAAAATTGCATTGAAGTTGGAATGTGTTTCATAATCAATGCTTTAAGCATGATTGATATTTCTTGTTTAAGTGATGTCTTTGTGAGATATCGCTTCTACAGACTTATGTACACGCAGCCATATCATAGTGAAGTACCACGACTGGCGTAATTATCGCTCAAATTGCAAAAATGACGATAAGCCTGCAGAGTTCCCTTCAACAAAAAGAGCTTGCAATTTCTTTCCAGTAACTCAACGGTGGAGCGTAGGCTGGCCAGTTCAAAGTTCCATGGTTCAATTTCCGGTTAAAGCAGCAAAGTTTTTTACAATGGTGGCCGATTAAATCAACCATGTAGGTTTGTGCAATGATGTCGGAAAACTAAAAGTTACCCTAGTGCGACTGGTACGGATTCAGTGGACTCCGGAATATGGATCGCCGATTTCAAAATGAGAGGACAACGGCGACACAGGATGCTAATCTGGAGGGAAAACAAGAAAGATCAATCATGCTTAAAGCATTGATTATGAAACACTTTCCAACTTCAATGCAATTTTATTTAAAAAAGTCGAAAATGCAATACATTCCTCGGTAATATTTTGAAACTTATCACAATACTACATTGATTTATTATATTTGAAAACTTAAACCTTCATTGAAAAAAATGAACTTCATTCAAATGACGGCATTGAAATATAAATTGCCTGGTTTAAATATCTCTTAAATGCGATACATTCCACGGTAATATTTTTAAAACTATCATAATACTACGATAATTTATTATATTTGAAAACTTCATCGAAAACAACTGAAATAAATTCAAATGACGTCATAGAAGCAATAACACTCCTGGATCTCTCTATAAAGGCAGGATTTCATTCATTTCATTCATCACAATACTATAATAATTTATTTTATTTAAAAATTATGACCATAGAGCTACAATTCATAAACTCTATTCTTAAAACTTCATCGAAAAAAATCGTTCTTCTGTTTATAAAATCAATTAATATTTCATTCATATCAGCCATGCAGACTCCATGGATTGAATTATTTTGTGTTAAAGAAATACAGTAACTCTAATATACAAAATATATGAATTAAAAAGAACTTTAAAAAATCACGCTTTTGAAACAAGATGGATGCCATATATCATTTTGAAGTGTGTCATGTGATCTTGTCATATCATGGTCACGTGATCGTTTCATATAAGATGTGTAATTATTATTTTAATTTTTATTTAAAAAACTACTGAATATATTTCGCTGAATTTTTTTATATATTTTATGGAACAATTTGACTATTACCTAAAATTTTCGAAGCAATTTGTGAATTTTAAATCCGCTTAAAAAATGTTTAAAAAATTAGGTCCCATAGGGCTCAATGTATTTCATTTCTTCAACCTGGGTTCAATCCAAAACTAATTGGGTAATATTATTCATTTATATTCCCATTGGTCCTACAGACCGTCTGAACAACATACTAAAATTTCATTTTGATTAAGTCATTTTTACGGCAGTTATCGTGCTAACGGACAGACAGACAGACAGACAGACAGAATGAACAAAGTCATAAACACTTTTCAACTTTGTTGTAAAGTGTTAATAACAGGAGAGGGTCACTAAGATTGTCAATTGCACGCAAATCTGACATTAGAGAATGAAGAATCCAAAGTTAACTTCTACAATAAGAGCTTGTAATTTCGCCCCATTTGCTCAACGGTAGAACGTCGAATGGCCATTTCGAAGTTCCAGGGTTCGATTTCCGGTTGGGGCAGCAAAGTTCTTTACAATGGCGGCTGAACAAATCAACCCTACAGGCTAGTGCAAAGATGTCGGAGGTCTGAAGACCCCAGACCGTGCGACTCACATAATGGGCATAGAGTAGCTAGCTGCAGGGCCGGGAAAGGAAACATCCTGCACTCAGGAGGCACTCAAAGTCTAACATCCCGCCAAACGAACATAGGTCTAAAAAGATAACAATTGATGAAAAATATTGTGATTAAACATACAGTTTTACATTATATTTGAACTTGACCAGCACGTCCATTTTTCAAAAATGGGAAAAGGGTTATTGCGTATATAGATAAAAAGATCATTGGAAAATAAAATTCAGAGTGAGGTATATTAACATAATAAAAAATAGATTAAAATTAAAGAAAATAATAAAATTCTAAAAGTAAAATTTAAAAAATATATAAAAAGAAATTATATGAAAAGAAAAAAAAATTAGTCACATGAAAAACAAAAACAGAAATTTAGAATAATATTTAGAAAATAAAAATTAGAAAAAATACAAATAGAAAGTGTCAAAGAAAAAGAAAAATCCGAGAAAATAAGAATAGTTAACATAGCTTTTTTTTAAACAGAAAATATTGAGGGAACTCAATAAGTCTATATAAGTTAATAAGAATGAAATAAAGGGGTTCATTGATCAAAATTAATTGAGAGCAGAATCTACACTAATATGCTTAGGTCACTTTATTAAAAATTTCCATGGCAACAAGAATACAGTTTTTAATTTTATCTACTGAAGAGGGATTTGAACGAACTTTGGAGAACCACATATATTTTGACATTTACATTAAGAATCACACAATTTTATTACTTTCCCAGGAAAAGTAGTGAGAAGAAGTCGAAAATTCGAATTCGAGTTTTTGACGGAAGAGCATATTTTAATCAAATCTGAGCGCGAATCGAACGTTTATGAAGGGATGTGTTTGTCTGTGTGTATGTATGTTGGTGCACGTGACTTTGAGTCTGTGGAAGTGATATCTTGTGAGCGAACATAAAGAGTTTTGAAAAAATATAGTGTACACACACACACGCACACACACATACACACACACACAGACATATATATATATAATATATAGATATATATACATATATATAGATATATATACATATATATATATATATATATATATATATATATATATATATATATATATATATATATATATATATATAATGTTAAATAAATAAACATTTTATACATGATTTTTCTTAAACGAATAACACAAGAATTAGAAAGCTAACTTAAACCGTTCTCAAGTCTCAAGATGTTTCTTTTTCAAGTAAGTTTACCTAAAACATTACATAAAATTGAAAAGTATTAATTACCTTCAAATATGTAACACTTAACAATAAATTTAGCGACCTAGGGAACGAATTTGTTGTAATATGGACAACTTGATGCTTTATTGACGAAAATGTCGTCACATTGCCAACAATGATGCTAAAATTACAAAAATGACGCCAAATTCACGAAATAATAATTAACATATTTAATTCTGTAGATAATATAGCTTAACAGCTGCTAGTAATATTTCCAATTGTCAAGTTAGATTTGGGGGAATTAACATTGAAATATTTTTACACGTTGCCATCCAGAAAAGCTCCAAATGTTAGTGAACTTCTCAACGTTAAAAGCATTATGCCGTGAACCTTGTGCATCATCATTTTGCATTACAAAAATTAAAATCGCTGCATTATGTAGGAAAGCCGCGTACTTTGTAGCCCGCATTTGACTTTTTTGAACTATGAAAAACCCGAACAGAAAACAAATCCATAAGAAATACGGTAAGAAAAGTTTTCTCTGCCTAACTTCTTTTTAAAAGAATTTTGGAACATGAAATAATTATTTTGCAAATCTTTAATATTATTAAATTTAACTTATTATATAACATAATTTCAGCGTTCTTTATTTCTTTCACGTTCCCTAGATGTACAGTATAATGTATAAGGAAAATAATCCAGATATCGAGAGAAAAATAGAATTTCAAGCATTCCAAAACCCGAATTTATGGTTTTAACATAATCTCTCTCTCTCTCTCTCTCTCTCTCTCTCTCTCCCTGTGTGTGTGTGTGTGTGGGTGGGTGTGTATGTGTCCACTTACAGGGGTAAATTGTAAATATGGCTACTTTCATGTGACCAATACGTAAGGATGTTATGATTCAGCCTCCTTAAAGCTAATGGCCTAGTTGTCAAATGCCTGGCATTTATACATAAAAAAATAAATTCAGCCTCCTTGGAACCAGGGGGCTTCTGGAAGGTCTGGAAATACAAAACCAATTATATATAGTGATGTTGCTTCGCGGGTCTAAAACTCTGAAACAATTATTTATATATCTACGAATCGAACTAGTTTTATCCCTATAAATCGATTTGAATAAATATTGGTTAGCAATACGTAAACATTAAGTGGAAACAAAGACAAATTTTAAACATATGTGTGACGTGTGTGTGTTTGAAAAATGTGTTTGGCTATGTGCGCTTGAGATGTATGCTCTGGCGTGTGTTTTCGCGGTGTGTGTTTGACTAAGTGTATTCGTTTTTAACAATGTTTTCTCCTACTGTACTCTCTTCTCTATGTATATTTGCATCAAGTTATTAGTAGGTTGGTTGTATTTATGCTGAAACGCAAGCAAACACACATACTGTCCGTCTGCTTGCAACAAACACAAGTACTGTCCGTCAACGCAAAAATGCGCATGCACTAACTTAAAAGTCCAGTAGAAAAACAGGACAAGCGTGGAGTTAAAAAGAAGGGGACTCTAGAGGACGAAACGCTTGAAAATGCCATAATGCTTTGAGAATTATATCTAGGTATACTTATACTAAAAGGTATACAGTATAGCATATACCTTTAGTGTTAGTAAAGTAGCATATATTCTTAGTTGACACAACAGAAAGACTTAGTATTTATAATGTATATTTTTGATTATTTTTAAATTAACGGCTCCTTAATTATGCTTATAATTAGCCAGTAATTCTTTATAAGTTGTAGGATAGTGTACAGAATATATGCAGATCAAAATAAATTGACATAATAAATACATAGTGTGGTAACTGAAAAGAAAAGGAAATAAAAGTTGAACTTTTTGATTAATTATCATTAATCTATCATATCTTTTTCAACATGGCCGTAAATTCGTACATAGTGAACTTATTTATTATTGCATATTGCTTTGTTGTGCCGCTTATAAGACCCTCCAATTATTTAACTTTCACGTGAGTTCTGTAAAAGAATTATTAATTAATATAGTACTAAACGGATTAACGGATTACACCACTTTAACAATAAAACATTTATTAAAAACACAAATACTTAATTATTCATTTATATCAATTAATCATATAATTTCGGCGGAGGGACTATGTGAGACCAGTAAGAATAAAATTACTTAAAATGTGTCTACGACCTTTGATTACTGATGAACACATACCTTCAAGTCTGTCTTGGACTTTGATCATATATCAAAATGCTTGCTTCAGTACTCTGTACTTGACATAACTCTAGGTGTTTGGCTCCTTCTCATACTACCGATTGCACTGCACACACACCATATAGATCTAGCCATTATTTTTGAACATCTACGGAACACTCTACATCTCTAGTCGTCATGCTATATTTTCTAAGTCATCACGTCGACCTATCTATCTATCTATTGCAAGTCATCGTTGATATGTCATAATGTCGCACGAATATCAGCACAAATCGTTATTAAGTCATCGTCCCGAAGTTATCTGTACAAGTCTACCCCTAGTATCCTTCTTCGGTCACAGGCTGTGACCGAAGGTGTCCCCCGGGGGTGTCACTCCCCCTTTGCTTTCATTTGCAGCATTCAGTGTGACGTGACGCAACAAGTACTTTCTTCATTGGTTAATCATTAAACCAATGTCGCTACTTGGCATCCTCGTAAGGGTCCGCTCGGCCCCCTCTGTCTTGACGCTCCTAAATTTATGGTTTGCTGTAAACCTCGGCGCCATCCAGACTACAAGAATTGTTCGATGTTTCAGATCAATAAATAACTGGAATAAACTTGTCTCACCAAAATACATGTGAGATCTATTTCTGGTCTCACATATCAGAAGATTTTGATATATGATGTTGTTTGTGTATTTTTTTTATTTTTTTATTGTTTTTGTATTGCTCTTTTTGTATTGCGCTAATAAATTATTTTCACAAAATGGACAGTTTAAACAAATATTTTATGCCTTTCGCCATAGAAATTTAAACAGTGCAGAACTACTAATCTTATCCCAGCGACACCTGAATGATTGTCTCAAACGATATTGGTGTTTTCTGAGTATGAAGTTTAAACTCCTTACTTCTCCATGGATGCAAGCATAACAGCAGAATACGGAACTAAAACTCAAAGTGTAGTTTCGCGTCCTGCCTCTTCTGCTTTTCGCATTTGCATCCGTCTACTTAAGCTGATCGCATATTTCGTAGGCAAACACTACTGAGATATTGCCTTTTATTATTATAAAAGATAATACAATTTACGATGCTTGTATAAAATTTCTGAAATCACCTTCGTGTTTATCTTTCGAAGAAAATCCCAGATCAGAGATTCATTCTGCTAGTAGGGCTTGAAGCCCAAGTTTACCTATACGCTGTCAGACATATTTGCAGACTGGAATTACAATAGCTTTTTAAAGTTTAATATGGGATTTTTCAAAATGTGATCTTGCCGATTCTCCTTCCTCCGCTTTGTGTTGGTACATATTTGACATGCTCATATTTAACGTGATAAATATTTGTAGAGCAAGGACTTGTAGAAATATAATGGCAAAAATGTGAACTTGGAGACTATGATTACTATAATATATTTTTCCATTACTATTTTTACTTTATCTGCAATAATTGGAAATGTATAAGGAAAGTATTGGAATCACGCCTAAAATAGCAACTTGAGTTTTCGACGGATCTACATATTTTGGGACCTCTAGAACACGAAAATAACTTTTTTTAGCGTGATGTCTGTGTGATTGCATGTGCGTCTGTGTGATTGCATGTGCGTCTATCTATGCAATGTATGTATCCACTCCAACTAAAATACCATGGAATAAAAATTCATAAAATTTGATAGGTAAGCTACTTGTGAATGGCCCTGGTACTGATTAGATTTTGGTATAATTCGGGATCAAAGAACCTACCTTTTTTTTGCGAAATGGCTCAGAAAACTTAAACGTATGCACTCTAAATCAAAAACCAATTTACTAAATTTCACAAAATTTGATACATAAGTCAATTGTAGGTTACTCTAGTGCTGATTAGATTTTGGTACGTTTCGGAAAACAGAACATGACTTTTCTGAAAAATGGCTCACAAAAATCGTATATATCCAATCTAGCTGAAAAACTAATTAACCAAATTACAGAAAATTTGGTAGATTAAAGTCGCTTGTGGGATAAAGTCGCTTGTGGGATACTGTTCTTGTAAAATTTTGGTACGATTCAGAAAAGAAAAGAATTTGCCTTTTTTTTTTTTGTGTGTGTGTGTGTGAAAGTGGCCCACAAATCTAAAATATCCGATCTAAATTAACATACTACATATGCTCAAATGCATCAATTAAATGCTTATTTTATACGTAATTTCTGACGATAAAAGGAATGATATCTGCCCCATTACTCTACTATGGCCCATTCTCGAGATATTTAGATTTTAATTTTGAGCAACTGCAGACGTGTTTCACTGTAGTTAGGAAACTATTTAAGGAAATCTCTCAAGAGTTATATCCCTTGATGCTTAACATGACATTAACTATATTTTGATATGATTCGGAAAATTATAGCCAACTATATTTTTGCGAAATAGCCCGCAAAGATAGTGAACATCTGAAATAAAAGACTAACATTGTTGAAATATGTTAATTACGTACTTATTCTTCAGGTAAATTTTGACAACTAAACGAGTAAGACTAGTCCCGTGACTGGTGAACCGCGACTAGAATGAACCGTTCTCGAGATATTTTAGTTTTTTGGAATTTCGAGACCGTGAAGAGTTTACAGTGAAGAAAGTTGCCAAATGAAACAAAGATGCAATATCAAGGCAAATTGGATATAATATCAGAAAAATATCCATGTATTTTCTGCAATTAAACTCAATGCATAATGAAAAAATTGAATTTGAAACTATAGGGTAAGTCATGTGCTGCAACAGACTTTTTTTTTTCATGCCCAATTATTTGTGGTCTCCGTGCGTGCCCAATTATTTGTCGTCTCCGTGCCCAATTATTTGTGGTGATGTTATTCGCAAATAGTACTGTAGATGGTCTAGTGAGATCCCATTTCCTTGTCAATGGACAATCATATATGTAATGTAGATTAGTTCCTTCTTCTCCGCACACATACATATCAGCATTCCGTTTTCCAATGTTTTCGGAGAAATTTAGCTATGTACCGTGCCCCGAGAAAAATTGGGTGGCATGTCTATAAAAACTTTTCATTTCAAATGATACTTTAGAAAAGAAATTATATGTAATTCTTCTATTAGACAAAGAGCCTTAACTGTCTTGAGTCTTAATTGACGAAGAGCTTTAATTTTCATTTTCAAATCTCCTTTCAAAAATTATTAAAGTGAAGAATCTGATACGACTTATGATTAAGATACATAAGAGTTGAAAGCAATTTCGTTAAACTGTATCTTCTCATAAGCACTTACAATGATGATTAATATGATTTTTTTTTTACAATGATTAATATGAATGTCAATTGTTTAGCCATTTTCAAATCTCCTTTTAAGAAACAGCTTTGGAAACCGGAAGTTCTAAGGTTTGAACAGAATAATCGCATGATGTACTGAATGTACTGAATCGGGACGTTAATTTCCTACCACACCTGAGTGACCTTTGATTCATATCATATGTATTAACCTATTGGAATATGTTTTGAATAGTAGGTAAATTTATTGAGCTAAAATATTTCCAATTGTATGCTGCTGTAGTAATTTGTTGCAGGACTAGCTATCACCCAAGTGACGTTTCCTGGGGAAAAATACCTCAGTGGTTAAGGCACGTGGATTGCACTTAGAGAACCCCAGTTAGATTCCCGGCTCAACCCAAACTTCCCCCGTGTTCACGCCACGTACAAACTGTGATCGTACCACGTTAATCTGTGAGTACGAAAGTCCTTTCAAAAGGTTGGTGGCAGGGGAAGGAAGTTACGGTCCCTGTAGATGTCGCCCCACTGGGTTTTGTTCTAAATCGGGTGGCTTTTATAAGCGTTTCATTCATCGCAGTTTTATATCCTTCTTTCTACCTCCATGCTGCAAACGTTAGAGTATAATCATGGAGTTAGAAATGAAATAAAACTCCTATGGATGAAAAGTTTGTCAATGCCATAACGCTTGGAGAATTATATCTAGATGTCTCTTGTGTTAGTAAAGCTACTGCTATTGTTAGATGACACAACAGAATGGCGTAGTATTTAGTATATTTACTTTTGGATATTTATAAATTAAGGGTTCCCTAATTAAGAGTATAATTAACCAGTGTTTTTGTATAGTTGTAGGATAGAGTACAGAATATAGGGAAATAAAAATAAATTGAAAGGTAAAATTAATTTTAATATGTAGGAATATTCCTTATTATTACAGTTCAACTTCGTATTACGCTAATAATTTATTTTTACAAAATTGTCAGTTTAAATAAATATTTTAGGTCTTCACCATAGAAATACATACAATGCAGAGCTACTTATCTTACTGCAGCGCCACCTGAATTATTGTTTCAAACGATAGTGGCGTTTTCTTAATATGAAGATTTGACTCCTTACTTTTATCTCCATGAGTACAATATTAAGTTTCACTACCCTGTTTTATTACTTTCCTTATATACATAATGTATAAGGAAAGTATTGTGACGGAATCGAAAATTCGAATTCGAGTTTTCGACGGGAGAGCACGTTTCAAGCATCCCTGATCACGAACCGAACATTTTGGAGGTGATGTTTGTATGTTTGTGTGTGTGTGTTTGTGTGTGTGTGTGTTTGTGTGTGTGTGTGTTTGTGTGTGTGTGTTTGTGTGTGTGTGTGTGTTTGTTTGTGTGTGTGTGTGTGTGTGTGAGTGTGTGTGTGTGTGCTTGCATGTGTGTGCGTGTGTGTATCAGTGAGTCTGTGGAGACAATATCTCACAAACGAATGGAGCCATTCGAATAAAATTTGGTGCAAAAATCACAAATTTTGAATACTGGAAGCCTATTGTTTTAAAACACAATCGACTGTCAACCCCCTCCCACTAAATTTTGAAATGAAATTTAAAAAAATATCATCAAAAAATCAAAACCTTTAATAAAGTTACGCAAATAGACATTTCTGATGTAATTTTTCCTTAGAAAAAGATTGACATAAACTTTAGAACGCTAAAATTAACCGTTCTCGTGATATTGTACATTTTTCAAATAAATTTACAAAAAGTCCCATTAATTAAAAACAAAATAAACTCTTAAGAAACATGTTCACATTTCATATGCAATATCATGCGAAAATTTGGTGACACCATTCTCGTGCATCTAACACGTTCCATTCGCGAGAAAAGACACTTTGAGTAATACTTTTGTATTTGAACGCAAATAGTCATTTTTCTGCTATAAGAATAACTTATTTCTCCATCCATAACGCTTGGCGAGATTTTGGTGACGAATTTAGCGGAATGTCGCCAACTTGGCAATATTTTAAAATGTTGCCAAATTAACGAAAATCTCTCCAAAGGGATAAAAATGACGCTAAATCAATGAAAATGACGAATAATTGAAGAAAATTCAATATCTTGGAAAGAATATAAGTAACTACTATAAAAATAAATTTTTTTTAAACTGTAAAAGTAGTAAATTCATTGCATTATATAAGGAAAGTCATGTGCTGCCCACATCAGATTTTGTTTAAATTGTTGCTAAAAAAATGTGACGAAACAAAATATATAACATGGAGTTAGAGAGTTACCCTTTACTTTCTTGATGCATACAACAATAAAACAGAAATCTATGGGAATACGTTTTCGTAATTTAAATGTGTTACTTTGGATCCATTTATTTTCATGTATTTTATTTTCTTAACTTAATATTCAAATTAATTGAGACATCATTAATTTAATTAATTATCTCATAATTAAATCATTTAATTAAATCATTAATTTAATTAAATTATCACTAATTTGCCCTCTTTCACAGCTCACATACTTCATACGTGCAAATCCATTCAAAGCATAGCTTTTCGCTAGTCTTATGATAATAAGAAAATTATCTACATTTGTATTTACCATAGACGTACGTAATGTAAAAAATCTGATATGGGCAACACATGACTATCCTTATATAATGTAATGAATTTACTACTTTTACAGTAAAAAAATAGGTTTTTCTTATAGTAGATACTAATATTCTTTCCAAGATATTGAGTTTTCGACAATTGGTCGTCATTTTCATTGATTTAGCGTCATTTTTATCCATTTGGCGAGATTTTCGTTAATTTGGCAACATTTCAAAAAGTCGCCAAGTTGGCGACATTCTGCCAAATTCGTCGCCAAAATCTCGCAAAGCGTTATGGATGAAGAAATAAGTTATTCTTAAAGCAGATATACGACTATTGGCGTTCAAATACAAAAGTATTACTTAAAGTATCTTATTTCATGAATGGAACAAGCTGGATCCACGAGAATGATGTCACCCAATTTATCGCATGGTATTACATATGAAAAGTAAACATGTTTCTCAATAGGAAATATTTTTATTTTATGACTTTTTGATAATTTTTTTGGAAAATTGTACAATATCTCGAGAACGGCTTATGTTAGCTTTCTAAAATTTATGTCAATCGTTTTCTAATGGAAAATTACATAAGAAATGTCTATTTGCGCAACTTTATTAGTGGTTTTGATTCTTTGACGATTTTTTCAATATTTCATTCGAAAATTTAGAAGGGTTCTGAACATTCGATTGCGTATAAAAACAATAGGCTTCCAGTGTTTATAGATTGTGATTTTTGGTCCAAATTTTGTTCGAATCGGTCCATTCGTTCGCAGTTAGCGTCTCCACAGACTCACTGACACACACGCACACACACACACACACACATACACACACACACACACACAAACACATACTTTCACACACACATACACACACACACATACTTTCACACACACACACACACACACACACAGACATCACTCCAAAAATGTTTGATTCGTGATCAGGGATGCTTGAAACGTGCTCTCCCGTCGAAAACTCGAATTCGAATTTTCGACCCCGTCACAATACTTTCCTTATACATTATGTATATAAGGAAAGTAAAAATCTGATGTGGGTAAAAAAATCTGATCAACACATGACTTTCCTTATATAATGCAATGAATTTACTACTTTCACAGCAAAAAAAATAATTTTTTCTTATAGTAGATACTTATATTCTTTCCAAGATATTGAATTTTTGACAATTAGTCGGCATTTTCATTAATTTAACGTCATTTTAATCAATTGGCGAGATTTTCGTTAATTTGATAACATTTCAAAAAGTCGCCAAGTTGGCGACATTCCGCCAAATTCGTCGCCAAAATCTCGCCAAGCTTTACTGACGGAGAAATAAGTTATTCTTATAGCAGATAAATGACTATTGGCGTTCAAATACAAAAGTATTACTCGAAGTATCTTTCCTCATGAATGGAATGAGCTAAATCCACGAGAATGATGCCACCTAATTTATCGCATGGTATTACATATGAAAAGTGAACATGTTTCTCAATAGGAAATATATATTTTTTATTTTATATGACTTTTTGATAATTTTTTTGAAAAATGTGCAATATCTCGAAAACGGTTCATAATAGCTTTCTAAAATTTATGTTAATCGTTTTCCAATAAAAAAATTACGTAATAAATGTCTATTTGCGTAATTTTATTAGCGGTTTTTATGTTTTGACGATTTTTTCAATATTTCACTCGAAAATTTAGGGGGGTTCTGCACATTCGATTACGCTTAAAAACAATAAGCTTCCAGTGTTTACGGATTGTTATTTTTGTACCAAATTTCGTTCGAATCGGTCAACTCGTTCGTAAGTTATCTTCTCCACAGTCTCACTGACACACACTCACAGACATCACTTCAAAAATGTTTGATTCGTGATCAGTTATGCTTGAAACGGTCTCTCCTGTCGAAAACTCGAATTCTTATTTTCGTCCCCGTTACAGTACTTCCCTTATTATACATTATGTATATAAGGAAAATGTCATAAGGTAAATTGTCCTTACTCAAAATTTACGTTACCAAGACTTACCTTAAATGCCTTCACTAAGGGTGGAGCATGTAAACTCCTGGTTCTCGAGCCAGAGAGAAACAAAACACACAAGATATAAAATAAACACTGTTATTTAAATTGATCAATTCCTTTAATATTTAATTTCGAATATATATTGATAGTTCTTGATTATTACGATTATTCATAAATCCATTTTTTATGACACATTTAGCTCTACCAATATTTAATTAACACACATATTTACGAAACATATTTAATTGATACATATATTTATAACACACTAGTAACATCTACCGAAAATCTAAGTAGTTCTTTTAGCTTAAATACAAGAGTTCGTTATTAAGATTGTAATTCGTACAACCTTATTGTTAACTAGCAGCATACCCGTTCTTCTTACAAAGTATATAATATAAAGAAACTTATAATTCGCAATCATGTGCAAATTCTATTAAAACATTAAATGTATTGCTCCTAAAGTTTAAGAATATATGTTCTCACTACGCAAAATTATCTTCACGGGCAGATCTGAATAATAAAACATCCTGGTCCCTTTTGTAAGCAAATTTACAAAAGAAAAAAAGGAATTAAATCAATAAATGCAACCCCGTACTTCTTATATTGTCGCAGACTAGAAAATATGCCAGTGTGTTAGTAGAAGTTTACCCGTATTACAATATAAGTATCATAAATATTTGCCAAAATAAAAGAGATGACGTAATAAATTGAAAATATCAATAATCCCCGTAATCTTTGTACCAGAAGGTCGTAATTGATTCCAATATATGCCAATATATATCAAAACATATGCCAATATACCTGTACTATTTATATTCTCGTAGATTAAAAGATATATACCCATGTATTTAAGAAGTTTGCTCGTACAACGTACAATATATGAGTTTAAACAATTTTTGTCATAATAAAACAATTGCATAATAACTTAAAAATATCAATAATACCTGAATCAATAATCCCCGAAAATATCAATAATAATAAAACCTGGAGACATTAACTGATATTATCTGACATTAACTGATATTAACATGATATGATAGAATCTTCCTCATAAAATTCGAAATTAAATAGCCATTTTGATTTCTTTATACTTTTCATCGTTGAGTAAGAGCTTGTGAAAGATGAACCATGGAGGTAGATTTTTCCATTTAAATTCACGTCCCAAACAATTCATGTTTTCCTATAGTGACTAATTAATGCAAAAATCCTGCACCAAACTCGGAAATAAAGTTTTATTTCATTTTGACGTTTTAAACAAACGATTTTCATCCTTTCCGTTTGGATAAACCACGGAGTTGGATGGTAGAACTCCTAGGGAAAAGTTCCGTTTTTCATTAGTATCTCGACAACCCCTGATCTTAGAAATTCGAAACTTAGAATAAAATTATGGGGGACTATTTCAAGGCTAACCACAAAATTTCATTAAATTCAGATCGGCCGTTTTCCCGTGATGATGAGGCAAACGAAAATTTCGTTTTTTACAAATATCTCGAGAACCACTGGTCGTAGAAACTCAAAACACAGACTAAATTTTAAAAGGGGCTATTTCAAGGCTACCCACAAAATTTCATCAAATTCGGTTCAGCCGTTCTCCCGTGATGATGGGACAAACAGACAGACAGATAGATTTTCAATTTTATTTATATAGATTAAACGATACGTGTTGGTGTGCCTTCCATGATAACTAGTGACAATTGTAAATACATTAATACCTATTCTCTTGCATTTTGACACTTAATCGCGCCATCACTCTGCTGGATGCCTGAGTATATTTTGATACGCCAGTATTTCACTATGCGTATGATACTATCACACATCACAGTACTGAGCCACGCTTTCTTTTTGCGCTCACAGTAGATAATTTTTTGAAAACCAACTACATTGACATGTTGCTAGGTCGTCGTCAAAAATTCAAATCTATCGAACTTTCTGGAACAAACTGTGGGACAACTTTTTTCTTTCCCCCTGTGGTTTCATACACCTTCTCCCATTTGCGGTTGATGAAGGATGGGATGAACGCTGTTTATTTATGTTTGCGTTCCAATTGGTTTCCTCTGCTGCATTTACAGTACTCATTATCTTGCTTGGCATCCGTGATTGCAATGTCAACATGTCGTACAAGTATCATACGACAGAAAGTAAAAAGTAGTTTTTAGAGGTACGGTAGGTAAGAAAGGAATGGAAAAGTTAAAAAGGCAGTTTTTAAGAGTCCGTAGGGTAAAAAAGCTGTTTTAAGGGATATTCAATGTTAAACTGTAGGACTTAGTGATACGTCATTCAAAAGTTGAAGGCATTTGTTCTAAAGCGGCTGAAACGTGTAGATCCATCGAAGATTCGACCTCCGATATTCACCACGATTGCAATACTTTTTCTATACATTACCATATATTGTAGGGAAAGAAGGATCAGGCCACATCAACCATCGGTAGCATATTGATCCACATTGACTTATCACCTCATATAACTGTCAGCACATGTTTTTACAACGCCATACATGACAGGCGTGGGGGAAATTCCTTTCTACCACAGCGGAATATTGATTTTTATTAGCTTGCTTAAACGTGAAGTGACGCTGACACCCACATCAAAAATTCAATCAAATGCATAAGGAAAACTCACAGCTTCCACGGATATAAATAAAAAACTGTACCTAGAATTTGTTAACTGAATACCTGGCTAAATATAGACTCTCGATTCTAGGATGAAAATAGAAGCTGGTGATGTTTAGTCATAACATTCTGTAAATTGAAGAGAACTGTTTTTCGAATAGTGATTTTATATACCCCGATAACGGAAGTTATTTCCCTGGATACATTATTTTCTACTACGCAGCAAATGATAAAAAAATGGATGTGGGCAGTAGATGACTTTCTCAACAATATGCCAATTTCTTTTTTCTCACACAATGCATTAAATTAATTTTCATTGCGCAGAATGACAAGGATGCTTACAAGAAAGGACACTGGATTTGCATTTTTAATTGAATTTCCCTTTCCATTTGGCGACTGGAAGGATTTATGAAAAGCAACGTATAAGGAACCTTGTTGTTCCCTCCTCCAGAATCGAATCCTAGATCTTTGAACTGGCCAACCGCGACTCTACTATTGAACGTTTGGGACGAAATTGCAATCTTTTATTGCCAATGTGGGTTCAACATTCTTCCCGCTCTAAGGTCAGGTTGGCGTACAACTTACAACATGACTGACCACATCCTGCTATTTGTACCTCAGGTTCGCTTCCTGATTCTACTTTATCTGTCATGTTAGCTTCCTACGCCGTCGTTATCCTCTCGATTTGAAATCGACACTCAATATCCCAGAGTCCACTAAATCGGTGCTAAAAAACTTGAGTTATTTTCAGACTTCCGGCATATTGACAGAGTTGAACTATTCGGGTGTCATTAGAAAGAACCGTGCTGTCACAACCAGGAATCGAACCACAAATGTTCGGACTGGACAGTCGGCGCTCTACTTTGGGATGAAATTGCAAGTTAGTATTCTCGAATTGGACTCTGCAAATATAGCAAAAATGGCAAAAAATGAAATATTTCGAAAATAGTTCGTTCTAGAGTAATAGGGATGGTCTTCTTTTTGTCGTCAAAAATTAAGCATAGAATAAATAATAAATACATTTAAGAATGCATGGTTTTATTATTTTAAATTTTGACGAATTTTTTAGTTTTTTTCGTAAGAAAGGCATGGGTTTTTCCAAATTGCACCAAAATATAATCATCACCAGGTTAAACAACAAGTGACTTGCCAAGTTTTATAAAATTTTGTCGAATAGTTTTTGAAATGGAGTGGATAAGTATATTTCACACATACACACACACACACACATGCAGACATACATGCATGCACTAAAACTAGTATTTTCACGTTCTAGAAGTCTCAAAATGTATAGATCCATCGAAAGCTCTTTGATCCAATTTTCGACCAGATTCTGGTCCTTTCCCTATGCATCGCCATGCATTTTAGGGAAAATAATCACATTTGAGATTATCATTTATGTCTAGTTATGTGATATATTAGTCTACAGGACTAGAGCTCATATACATTTACAAAGAATACAAGAACGCTTTCATTTCGTTCGGAACTTGCACATCGAAGTGTATAAATGTTCTTTCACTTAACTTGGTATAAGAATTTTGCAAAGATAAATCTTTTCTCAGAACAAATGATTTTATGGGGAAAGAGTCTGTCGGTATTTTGACGGATAAGTACGTTTTAAGACCTCCTGAACAGTTCGGATGCATACATGGGTATGAAAATATAGACTTATATATAGACTTATAGAAAGGTCCATGATGCGGGTTAGAATTTACTGGCAAAATATCCATGCCAGATTGAATAAAGTTAATAGTAGTACCCTTAGTGGAGAATTAAGAATAACAAACTCTAAAACAAACCGAAGAAAATGAAAAAGTCCAATTACAAAATTGAAGATCATATGGGACCTAATTTTTCAAACATTCTTAAGCGAATTTAAAATTAACAAATTGCTTCGAATGTTTTAGGAAATATTCCAATTATCCCATAAAATGTATAAAAAAGAATTTCAGCAAATTATATTCATTAGTTTTAAAAAAAAATTAAAAAAGTAATTACACCCTATATATGAGGAGATCACGTGACCATTATATGAAGAGATCACGTGATCCACATCAAAATAAAATATGGCATCCATCTTGTGTCAAAATCATGTTTTTTAAAGTTCTTTTTAATTCATATTTAGTGTTGCATCTGTCTTGCAACCGCTTTATTTTTGCTTAAATTCTGTGCATCTACATACTGAAACAACGGAATTACAATATATTTGAGTTTAAATGATCATCACACTTTGATTATTTCTACAACGAAGCCTAATTTTCACTTACGGAGAATGTAAACACCAGAGGATGTAGAATGAGCTGTATAAGAATTGCTGCATTTTCTTAACGCACAATTATTCAGCTCATGGACTCTGCAATATGGCTCATGTAAATAAAACATTCATTGATTTTACAAAGAGAAGAAATCGATTTTTTCTATAATGTTTTAGGCATAGAGTTAAATTACTTGTACCTAAATGTTTTTAAGATTTTAAATAAAATAAATTATTATAGTATTGTGATGAATGATAGGAATGGAAAAAGTTTATGATTGAAATGCTGCTTTTATAGAGAGAGCCAGGCGATTGGTATTTCGATGGCGTCATTTGAATAAAATCAATTTGTTTCCGATGAAATTTTCAAATATAATAAATTTTTGTAGTATAATGATAATTTTATAAATATTACCGAGGAATGTATCGCATTTTAGAAATGTTTCTACCAGGCAATTTATATTTCAATGCCGTCATTTGAATGAATTTCATTTTTTTTCAATGAAGTTTTAAGTTTTCAAATATAATATATTAATGTAATATTGTGATAATTTTATAAATATTACCAAAGAATGTATTACATTTTAGAGATGTTTAAATAAAATTGCATTGAAGTTTGAAAGTGTTTCATAATCAATGCTATATGCATGATTGATCTTTCTTGTTTTTGATGATCGTGTTGCATTTAAAATAAAAAATTTCTGATTGACCAAATTTGGCTAAGGGTGTCGTATAAAAATTTAAATTCTGTCATTTTTTGAAATTTAATGAGATTACTATCACATTAACGCAGTCTTATTTTCTGCCTTACTTTCAACATTTTTGCAATTTACATTGCCCACTTATCTCCAACAGTTAAAGAATTAAATCGAGTTTCAATCTTTGTCACACCTATATTTTATATGTATATATACATATATATATATATATATATATATATATATATATATATATATATATATATATATATATATATATATATAATGTGTATATATATATATATATATATATATATATATGTGTGTGTGTGTGTGTGTGTGTTATGAATGTTTGGAAAAATCAATTGAAGCTTTAACTCCCAGGTTTTGATTAATAAAAACCAGATCAACAATAATAAACTAGATAGAAAAGGAAAGGAAAATATCAAACTATATTCAAATTCCTCTCGAGTAGTACAAAGTCGAATATCTCTTAGACTAAAGCCCTTACGGATCTTTGCTTTTCCTGTCTTTTCAATTGAATTGAATATTTGAAAGGAACGCAAATACCATTCGGGAAGTACAGGAATACGATTTCCTCTCAAGAGTTTGCAAATAAATTTCGCAATATTGCTTCTCTGCGATGATATTTGATTTCGTTCTGGGAATATGCTTTATTCTCATGGGATTGCTTTGTTATTAATTTTCTCTGCACTCCTTGGTTTTAACTCAACTTTGATTGCGTTTTACACGTATAACATATAGAAAGAATATCAGCTTTCCATGTGAACATGGAATGGAGAGGAAACTAACTTTCACAAAAGTTTTATGATTACTAATTGGAAACAAAGAAATTTTGATATAAAAATATTTCATTATGTATCATGTGCTGGCACAGTTTTAGTGTTAATCTTAATTAATAAAAGAAGATGTGCTTGTTGTTGCCTCCTACGTCGTATGTGGTGAAGCATCGAAGCTTCGAGCAGCAGTTAAATCTGGTACAAAGGATACAGATCTGGTTCAGATCTAGTACAATCTGGTACATTCCGATAAGAACGTGCAAAATATATCGACAAGATTGTTTTTCAAATTCAAATTAGTTTAAAAGTTATGAACTTTTAAATACGGGATAGCCCAGTGGATATTGCAAAAGGATAGCACGAGAAGGACCCACGTAAGATCCTAAACTTCATCCAAAACTGTTCCCGCCTTTACACGGAGTATGGGCAAGATTAAACTGTAAGCTCAAAAGTCCTTCCTAGAGGTGGTGTATCAGAGGAACGCGTGTGCAATTCCTGTGATTACCACCCCCATTGGATTCTGTCTAAATTGAGAGACTCTTTCCCAGCCTTACAAACAAGTACCTTGCACTTTCGAATAGTCGGACGCTCTGAGTAGTACCTACCCAGTATGAACTTTTAAAGCACAAACTCATCAAATTTCCTGCCATTTCATCAAATCTTTCAGCATCATTGCAGCTACTTCACGCATTCCAGACAGCTTTCGACACAGTAACTAGGATTTAAAGTGTAAAACTCTAAATTTAGAACTCAAAAGATTTCAGATTAATTTTTGTGTTACCTTTTCATTATGTGAATTGTGCTAAAAATATGACATAAATCGAATGGGAAACTGAGATAGTGATAAATTATTCAGGGTTTTGCATCTTAAATTCTAAGCAATGTCGGTTATATTTTCTAATTTAACATATTGTAAATCAATCGACTGTGCAGTTAAGGTACTAGGAGTACTTTTCAAATCCAATGTCCGGTCAGATCTAAAGTCGCTAACTTTAGTCACTTGGAATCGAATTTGAAATTTTATTCAAATAAGAACGAAAAGGCGTGCCTGAAACCAAATAATTCAAACACTTTATCAAAGTCATACTAAAAGTAAAGATTCACATCAGATTATTTGTTTTTGATTTTTTTTTATTGAGCCATGTTTTCATTGATTAAATTAGGGAAGATAAGATGGGAGGAGGGGCTAATGATATCTCCTTTGTTTAAAATATTGAAATAATATCCCCTTTAATGGTTGTGTTGTTGAGATTAGAAAGATACTACGTGCATTTCGCTTCATACTAATTGCATCAATCCTTTGTAACATATCTGGTTTTGATATCCTCTCCTTTTTGTAGATTGCATTATTCTTCTTATGCATTGCATCCTTCCGGTTATTGATTGTATCATTTTGGTTATTGGTGATATCTATCAGGTTATTAATTGCATCATTCTAGTTACTTCTTGAATAATCCCCCTTGTCCCTACATTATATCCCCTTCGCTATTAATCTTAAGCATTTGCCATCTTATATACTATCAATTCGACCACTACAAATATCTTAATTAAATTCATTTTAATTAAGATATTTGTAGATCATATCATTCTTAAATATCTTAACCGTTTACCCATCGAATTCAATCAGATTAAATTTTTACTTTTTTTTTGTATTTTCTATTCCATATATTACCATCTAGTTAGATGAAATATATCACTATTGTGAGGGAAAAAATTTCTAGATACTTTTTTTTTCATGTTCCCAATTGGACACATTGGCGGTATTAGAGGTCATATCAGGTATTATTAAAAATACTTAGACTACTATTGTAAAAGCATTTATGGTGAACGAATCAACGTAGCTTTGAGATAAAATGAATCTAGATTTTAATACAATGGACATAAATACTTTTTTAGGCAATATAAATTTTTTTAGCAATGAATTAAAAATTTAATTAGAAATGTTGTCATGAAACAACTTTTTACTATCTACTAAATTTCAGAATATTTTTCACAAAACTGCACATTGAAAAAACAAATGATTGCTCTAATAATATAAAGCACTTACATATATCGAATTATTGAAGTCCGTGGTACTTCGGAAAACAGTTCATATGCATTTTCTTCAAATACTCTTTGCACTCCAACTTGGCATTTTTTTACACACTGCACACCTGCCTTGATCAGACTGAGCTAGGTAAGGGCCGTCTGCCTTTCGCTGAGATAAAGACACATGAAGTCGAGGACCTGGCCTATTGTGAACTCTAGGCCTCTGCTTGAGAAGTGCTGTGGTTACTTGTCTCCTATAATCATGATGGCATAAATGGTTGTCAGAACGCAGTTCCTTCTGAACAATCCAGCCTGCTACAACTGCCATATTTAGCTCATTGGTGAACAAGTTCCACTACCATTTTTTACAACGTAGTCGAGGCCGGTAGCTTGAGAGTAACTTATCAAAAATATCTACACCCCCCCATTTCACTATTGTACTGCCTGACAATATTCGTTTGGGATATGTTTACTTTCTAGCCATGTTTGCGCGAATATCGTTTAGCACTTCCTATTGGTTCATGTGTTTCGTGGTTTGATGCCAATGTGACAACTGAATTGTCCAACCACCTACAAACGTAAATGTCTCCATCACATTTATGCTCAAAACTTCCTCTTTTTTCTTTTTTCATTTCTTTTGCAGAAGTCAATGGGCATCATCCTACTCTTCCTTCACGTACTGTTTCTGTTGCTTTAAAATGTTTCTCAATCAGTTGTTTCAAGAGGTTGTATGAGGTGAAAAAGTTATCAAAATAAACCTCAACCTGACAAGGTTTGGGCACAATAGATAACAGATCTTTTACAACTCTTGAACTTAAAGGTCCATTATCATTATTTGACTCTTGCTTCTTGCCTGCATAAATGTCTCTCGCATAAGGAAACCCATTGCTTGAGCATAACATCCACACTTTGTGTTCGAAGCGGATAGGTTTACCTCTGATGAACATTTTGCACGAATGGTGCCCATAATAGGGCACCATACTCTCGTCAGAACTCAAAACGTCTTAAAACATTCCAAACAGCTGGAAATTTTTATTTAGCTCTTGATTTAAATTGACGAAATCTTACCAAGTTTATCATTTTTTTTTCAGTTTAGAGTTGTCCATAAGGTGAAAATATTTTTTCAGTTCCCTGAATCTAGATCGAGACATGACAGTTGGTACAATTGGTACAGTTACATCTTCTGCCGAACTCCAATACATATCTTTACAAGGAACTGTATTGTACCCACTTAGTAAGAGCAAACCAAAAAACTGGGAAATTTCTTCCCAAGATACTGCAATGTTTGCTCCCTTTTGACAAGCATAAATAGAAGTCATTTTATTTTTAAATATTCTAAGTATTTTTGAGGTAAGAACTTAAAAAAAATATCAATTGGTTTTGCAGCATTTAACTCTGGATGTGTATTAGCTAATTTTTGTATTTCTTTGCTTGGAATTTTGTATTTAAATTTATTTTGTTCACTCCATACCTTATTATTTTTATGATTTTCATGCCTCCGTTTTTTTCGAGATGGAACGCCTTTTGATTTTTAGTTTCTTGAGTAAGTGCAGATGGCTCACTCTGAGAAATGTCGTCTTTAGTAGAAGCATGAGAAACACGTGATCGCAGGCAAACACTTATTTCACCACATACGTCAGATGGGATCACCTTGTCCAATTGGTTTTCATTGATGGCATTCATCTGGCATTCGATCATCTTCTGTTGGTGGGAGTTGACATAACTATAAAATATCCTCCTCGTTTTCTGGTAATGAAGCAATATTCTCATCAGGGAGAGTCCACAAGTAATCCAACGCCTCCTCAACTGTTCAAAAAAAAATTTCCGTCAGTTTTCGGATCGAAAGAAAAACAAAACCTTATTACACGCTAAAGCACTCTGACGATCTATCCGAAGTACAATGTAAAACTAAACTGACCTTGAGTTCACAAAACAGACTAGGAAACCCTATTTCGGCAACAACCTTTGGGAAATTGCCTCCACGGGAAATTCCCTGCAAGCGGGGATTTCCCGAGAATCTGTATATGCAACCCGCCAAAGCTCCCAATTGGGAACACGCCTATCTAGCTTGAACCTACACTTTCACTACTTTATTTATTTCCACTAAGCATTCATAAACCTAATCTGTAGAATGTAATTAAGTAGCTATCAAGTAATTATCTTGAATTTTTAATTTCTGTGGTTTCCACGTAAAAATATTTAAAACAAAGTGGAATTACCGAAAAACGTCTATTTTCAATAAATAATAAAAAATAATACGCTATGTTTTTTCCTGCAACAAATTATTTTAAAAATCAATTCCACTCAAACAGTGATTGAAATAAATGAGTTATTGCGTGAAAATCGAAAAATAATTCATTTATTTAATTTATTTAAAAACGGTCCCAATTGGGATCATTGGCGAATAAACGGTTAAAATGGTCTATAATTTGGAATTTCACTTTAGCGACTAACATAAGTAGACTGGTACAGAATAGATATAGATAGAATACAGAATATTTTCAGTACAGACTAGCCAACACCTGCATTGAAAGCAAGGAACATTTCTATGGGGGCACAAAACGCACTCTCTGTGGTGATCGTAAATCATTCAATTATACCACACAATGGATTACAAATTTGAAACAGATCGATATGAGAGTGCACGAAGCTGTAAAAGCCAAGTTTATAGTTAAAGAAACTTTAACACCTGGGTACGTTACTGCAAGTTATTGATTGCTTACCTTTTGCCCATATATTATAAATCCCTTACATCCATTTTATCCTTTCCTCCTTTCCATCTCCCTCTCATACATTTTATAAATTTGGCTATTGTTGCATTCGACATGCTAGTGCCACACATTTCAAAAGATTAATACAGAACATTGCAAATGTTTTATCAGTTCATTTATCGACTATTCCGCGCTAAAAAGCATCAAATATATGAAACCGATTCACGGATGCTAGTTTTGCACTGGTAGTCCGATTCCGGACTTTAGTATGGCCTTTCAAATAGTAAGTTTTTTATTTTCCTTATATACATAATGTATAAGGAAAGTATTGTGACGGGGTCGAAATTTCGAAATTGAGTTTTCGAAGGGAGAGCAAGTTTCAAGCATTTCTGTTCACGAATCGAACATTTTTGAGGTGATGTGTGTGTGTGTGTGACAGTGAGTATGTGGAGACGATAACGCACGAACGAATAGAGCGATTCGAATGAAATTTGGTACAAAAATCACAATCCGTCAATACTAGAAGCCTATTGTTTTTACATACAGTCAAATGTTCAGAATCCCCTAAATTTTTGAGTGAAAGTTTGAAGAAATCATCAAAAAATCAAAACTTTTAATAAAATTACGCAAATCGAAATTTCTTATGTAATTTTTCCTTAGAAAATGATTGACACAAACTTTAGAACGCTAGCATTAACCGTTCTCGAGATATTGCACATTTTTCAAATTAATTTATCACAAAATCCTATAAATTAAAAGAAAATATCAACTGTTGAGAAACATGCTCACTTTTCATATGTAATATCATGCGATAAATATGGCGATATCATTTTCGTGGATCTAGCTCATTCCTTTCAGGAGAAAATATACTTTGAGTAATTCTTTCGTATTTGAAAGTCAATAGTCATTTATTTACTGTAAGAATAACCTATTTCACAGTCCATAACGCTTGGCGTGATTTTGGCGACGAATTTAACGGAATGTCTCCAACTTGGAGACTTTTTTAAATATTGCCAAATTAACGAAAATCTCGCCAAATGGATAAAAATGATGCTAAATCAATGAAAATGACGACTTATTGAAGAAAATTCAATATCTTGGAAAGTATAGAAATATCTACTATAAGAATAACATTTTTTTAACAGTAAAAGCAGTAAATTCATTGCATTATATAAGGAAAATCATGTGCTGTCCACATCAGATTTTTTTATTATGAACTATAATTTGTTTAGATATAAATCAAATTCGTATTTTATATTGATTCAGAGAAGGACTTACTCCAATATTAAATTTAATATTTACATCTACTTTTACAAACCCAATATTAAGTATATGTATTACGAAATAAATTCAACTGGAAACAAAGTACATTGGAAATATTTTCTGAAAGTATCCCACAGAGTTTTAGTTCCATATAAAAATAGCATTTGTGTTTCCCGTGGATCTCTTCAATGTTTTGTTGAACCTTCTCTTAAATTTAATAAACTAAATTCTAGTACACGGTTGTTTGAAATTTCAGGCAGCAAATTCCCTTAGCTACTTTTAGAACTCTATTTTTCTGAGTTCAATACTAAACAACAGTCACAATTTCTGCGCCATTGCTTTGTATCCATACATTTCGATAAGAAAGACATCGAAGAGCGAATTGCGATGAATAAAATATTATGTTGGTTTTACATTTTAATAAATGAACATGGATTAAATTATTAATTTTAATTAAAGTGGTCTTGAATCGTCGCATTTATACATTACTATCATGGCTGCAAAACGCACCATTACATCTTTGCACGAGTTCCTTAACATAATCCTTAAATCAAAATACTACACATTAAAATCTACGGCAAACGGCCGTACCGTGCTGAAAACACCGGTTCTCGTTAGATCACCGAAGTCAAGCAGCATCGGGCGCGGTTAGTACTTGGTGGGTGACCACCTCGGAACACCGCGTGCTGTTGGCCATCTCGGGTGCGGTATCCCCGTGGTTTGCGCGCTAGATTTGCACGCTACCACAAAATGCCGCCATGTTCATGCGGAGTACGATCACGTTAAACATGTGGGTCCGTAAGTCCTTCCGAGAGATTGGTGGTAGGGGAAGGAGGGTACGGTCCCTGTGGATGCCTCCCCCACTGGGTTCCGGTCTAAATTGGGCGGCACTTCCCGGCCGTCCATACAGTTACCTTACACCTTTCTGGTAGGTCGGACGGTCTGGGTCTCAACAACAACAACATTAAAATCTACATTTTTTAGCTTATAAAATAAATTATTATTTATTCACATCTCTATATTATTATTATAATAATAATTACACCAATTTTTACAAATGTTTAAGGAGGAGAAAACACAGTGTGAGACCAGGTGTTTTGGAAACTTATTCTGAAATTCAAAAATCTGATGTCGGCATGGTTTTCCTTATATAATGCAATAAATTTACTATTTTTACAGTAAAAAAATAGGTTATTCTTATAGTAGATACTTACCTTATTTCCAAGATATTAAATTTTCGTCAATGAGTCTTCATTTTCATTGATTTAACGTCATTTTCATCCATTTAGCGAAATTTTCATTTATTTGGCAACATTTAAAAAGTTGCCAGGTTGGCGACATTCCGCCAAATTTCGCCAATAGTTATGTACGGAGGAATGAGTTACTCTCATAGCAGATATATGACTATTGTCGATCAAATACAAAAGTAGTACTCAAAGTATTTTTTCTCATGAATGGAACGAGCCAGATCCACAAGAATAATGTCACCAAATTTTTAGCATGATATTATTACTTATGAAAAGTGAACATATTTCACAATAGATAATATTTTTTATATGATTTTTCATAATTTTTTTGAAAAATGTGCAATATCTCGAGAACGGTTCATGCTAGCGTTCTCAAATTTATGTCAGTGTTTTCTAATAAAAAATTACATACGAAATGACTATTAGTTTAACTTATATTAAAGGTTTCAATTTGTTAATGATTTTCTCAAAATTTCACTCGAAAATTTAGGGGGTTCTGGACATTCGCTTGCGTATAAAAACAATAAAAAATAGATTTCCAGTATTCTTGGATTGTAATTTCTGTACCAAATTTCGTTCGAATTAGTCCATTCGTTCGTCAGTTATCGACTCCATAGACTCACTGACACACACACACACACACATACTTTCACACACACACATATACTTTCACACACACACATACTTTCACACACACACATACTTTCATACACACACACACACTTTCACACACACACACATACTTTCATACACACCCACCCACACACAGACATCATCTCAAAAATGTATGATTCGTGTTCCGGTATGCCTGAAACGTGCTCTCCCGTCGAAGACTCAAATTCGAATTTTCGACCTCGACACAATACTTTCGTTATATGTATATAAGGAAAGTAAAAATGAACCTAACACACATGAAGACTGACACATACCTCTGCATTTCGGATCTGCAGCTTAGCATGACTGACGTCTTTGCCGATTATTTTGCTGACATTTGGAGTCAGACTTCGTCTTTTCCTAAAATATTTTCACTACTCAAAATGAATAACCATTCTCACTGAACAGCACTACTTGAAAAATAGGACTCTCTACCTTCTCAAATCATTCAATTAGTTTCGTTGACTTTTCTCCTTGCAGCCTCATCATTTTTGCCTGGGGTTCAGATACGCCCTCCTTGCTCTCATTGGATGCTCCTCAGTACGATGTTGTAGCTTTGCATTACTGGCTCTTTCAGTTTCCAATGAAGCTTGGTTTAAGTCTTAGAATATTTTGCCCCAACCACGCCCGCATTTTGCGTGACGTGTATGTATTGCGGTCATGACTTTCCGGGCCAAGAATGTCATAAAACAGTGACTAATAGGCTGCGCTTTGTTTCGCCGTACACATTAAAAACTGCATAAGTTGTCTCTATATCTCACAAGAACAATACTTATACATACAGTTGAATGAGATTGACTGACTAAGGGACACATCTACACCCCAAACCGAAGGTAGAAACTTGAAACTTTGCATACACATGGGATTTGAAGCTCTATATCAGGAATGTCAAAGTTACGGTTTGTGGGCCATGAGCGACTCGCGGGGCATTTAGATTTAACCAGCAACCTAAAATAGTAACACTCAAATTTCTAGAATAGTTTTTCTGTACATTGAACGCATAAGTACATATTACAGATACCAATGGAACATCCTTTTAACTCTGTCGCAAGTACGAACTCTTTTCAAATGAGTATAATAATATGATAATGCAGTATGACTGCTTTATTTTTACTTCCCTTATATACATACATAACGTATAAGGTAAGTATTGTGACGGGGTCGAAAATTCAAATTCGAGTTTTTGGCCTGGAGAGCACGTTTCAAGCATCCCTGATCACTAATCAAACATTTTTGAGGTGATGGCTGTGTGTGTGTGTGGGAAAGTATATGTATGTGTGTGAAAGTATGTGTGTGTGCGAAAATGTGTGTGTGTGTGTGCTTGTCAGTGAGCCTGTGGAGATGATATCTCACTAACGAATGGAGCGATTCGAATGAAATTTGGTACAAAAATTACAATCCATGAATACTGGAAGCCTGTTGTTTTTAAACACAATCGAATGTGTTTAAAATGTGTTTTAGATGTGTTTTAAATGCGTTTTTTAAATTTAATGTGTTTTAAACACAATCCAGAACCTCCCTAAATTTTCAAGTAAAATTTTGAAAAAATCCTCCTAAAAGCAAAACCTTTAATAAAGTTACGCAAATAGACATTTCTGACATAATTTTTCCTTAGAAAACGATTGACATAAACTTTAGAACGCTAGCATGAACCGATCTCCAGATATTGCACATATTTCAAATAAATTTATCAAAAAATCCCATAAATTAAAAAAAAAATTACTGTTGAGAAATATGTTATCTTTTCATATGTAATATCATGAGACAAATTTGGTGAAATCATTCTCGTGGATTTAGCTCGTTCCATTCATGAGAAAATATACTTTGAGTAATACGTTTGTATTTGAATGCCAAGAGTCATTTATCTGCTATAAGAATAGATTATTTCTACGTCCACAACGAATGGCGAGATTTTCGCGACGAATTTGCCGAATGTCGCCAACTTGGCGACTATTTTTAATATTGCCAAAGAAACGAAAATCTATCCAAATGGATGTAAACGACGCTATATCAATGAAAATGACAACTCATTGACGAAAATTCAATATCTTGGAAAAATTATAAGTGTCTACTATAAGAATAATCTATTTTTTTTACTGCAAAAGTAGTAAATTCATTGAATTATATAAGGAAAATCATGTGCTGCCCACATCAAATTTTTTTTACATAAGAATCCCGCGCTGCGATTGCTTTTTCTATTGCTGAAGCTATTTTTCAACAGTTATGACTTAATGCCATTTACACGTTGACGTATATTTTAGATTTAAATAAAATATATTTATATTAAATTAGTTATTAATTGAATCCCTGCCAGCAGATTTACTTTGAAAAAAAAATGGCATTTTACAAGATTGAGTTTGGCAATCCTGTCCTAGAAAAATAATGGGAAAAATCTAAAGTTTTGAAATTTTATTTTGAAATTTTGTTCAAATTAATGAATCGCGGAATTTGTATTCTCGTATCCCTTTCTCAGCTATAACTTATGAACTATGAGACACACAGAATTCGCTTTTATACTATTCCTGCGCAAAAAAAGAATATCATATATATAGAATCAATCAATATCATAAAAAAGAATATAATATATATAGAAGAAAAGAAGAAGAAAAGAAAGAAAAGAATAAATGTTTTTAACAAATTCTATAGGTGTAATAAACCGCCCTTGAGATATTTTCATATAGTAACAGCAGACATTTTATAAATGAATTTATTTATACTTTTGATTCAATTGCTATAACTATGGTAACCGAGTTACGTTTGAAGTATCGAAATCGCTTGTTGTCTATTTCTCAAATCTAATAATTAGAAAATAATGCTGTAATTATAAATGGCGACAAACAATGATCGGAAATGAAATATTATTTCACAAACCGCAATTTCTATGTTAACTGAAAAATAAAATAATTACGTAATATTTTTATGGTTAAATTTGAAATAGAATTTGAGTTTCAGAACTTTTTTTTAAATGTATTTACTATACAATTACAATACAATTACAACACAATTGCAACACAATTACAACACAATTACAATATAATTACAACACAATTACGATACAATTACAATGCAATTACATTTAGTCACCACTAATGACATTTCGTCCGAAATGTCTTTCCGCACGAAATGTCTTGTATAATTATATTCATTGTACTTTTGTAATATTTTATGTAAACTTACTATAACCTATGACAGTGTTTTCCTTTCGACATTATTTCCCATGAATATTTCTTCCATTTTTATCAAGGCGGTACACAATATAAATATTGCAATTGCCTGACATCCCTATTAACAGATTAGCCATCTATAGACACCGACCAGAAGGTTTACAGTAGTTACAGCCTATATGGTGGAGGAATATCTGCTGAAAACCAGAAAACGAAACACAATGCCGTGATAAAAATGATAAACAATTATATGCAAAATATTTTTACATACAAAATACTGTTTAAATATGCGAATATTTCACATGCATAAAAACTTATGACCAGAGCTGTTTCAAATGGGAGCAACGATATATATAAACTTGTTTCTATAATAGCTTATTATATAAAGAAAATCCCACAAATAGAATTCAAAGATATATACAAGTCTCTTAAATATATATATATACAGTAGATTCCCCATAACACGGTAGATACGTTCCGTGTTATATAAATCCTTGTTATGCGAGTCATTTACATTATACAAATATATGAGTCGTTCACAGCCCAAAGCGATTAACTTACTTATTATATTTAAAATAACTTTCTTTAATAATCAGGCTTAAGACACTACATGGCAACAATTTTTATGGCCGTTGAATAATAAGTGTTTTTTTCACAAGAAATGTATAAAAATTTATCAATACATATTTTCTACCTTTTCTTTTATGGACTTAATCGTTTTGGCAAATGAGCGGTTCACATACAGTTTACTTATGAATAAACATACACTTATACAGATACTTAACAAAGATGTAAAATAAATATTTAATATGTAAGAGTTAAAATATTTTTTATTTCTTATCAAAGTAAACAAATATTGAAATTAAAAATGTTTTGTTATTCATTTTGCTTTAAATAAAAGAAGCAGTTACACTCTTTTGACATTTATTCACTGTAGGAGCTATTCATAATTAGGTTACAACGACATCCTCTTTTAAATGTTGGTTGTGCTATTTCATAGCTTGAATCACGTGTTTCTTCTCTATTATTTTCGTTGTTTAAAAGTGTATCTTCTTGTGTTTTCAACAATTTATTATTGTTACTTTCTAAATCTTCTTCATAATATGGAGTTAAACAATCTTTCAATTTTTTTTTAAATTCCTCAGAGCGCTTTGTTGATGGATCATTATTCGTAAAATTTTCTTCTAGATTTTTGCCAATCCTAATCCTTCATTTAAGATTTCTAAAGTAAAGTGTTGCTCTGGATCACAGAAAATTCGTAATGAGCTTTCTTCACTATATTATAATATCTTTTAAAATTTATTTAACACACTTGACTTTAAACACAGCTTAATTGATAGTATGTATGTACCAGAGATAACAGATATGTACTTCCTCTAGATGAAATCAGGTTTAATTTCGCAAAGATTTATTTTCCTCAAACTTTTTTCCCCTCAAATTTAACTTGAATAAAATAAATCATACGATATAATCAGACACATTGAATGTGCATCAAAACTAGAAGCAAACTGAGACGATCTCCTCTAAAAATGGGGTTTCCCCGAAATTTGAGAAGCACAATGCCGTTTAGTGTTACTAGCCATGACTTATATTAATTATTGGAGCTAAAACGTTATAAAATCCAAACATTTGTCTCAGTCTTTTACCGTGTTATACGAGCCTCTTTCAGCGTGTTATACGAACACGATCACAATTTTTCCGCCATGTTATACGAATCCGTCTTATATGAATCCGTGTTATAGGAGGGTCTACTGTAACCAAACTTCATATACAAACATACAATACTATATTACATACAACATATACAAACCAAATCTCACAGATTACCATGGCTTTCAATACTACATTGTTCCATATAATTATTTTGCAATTATTAGAACAAATATAAATATAAAATTAATTTTATTGCTGTCTATATAAAAAAATAGTGAGCTAATGTTTTGGAGTTACCAGTAATAGTTCACAAGATATGTTCGTTTTCCTCAAAATTGAATTACAGATTTTTTTCTCTGTTTATCCCAGCTATTACATAGCACGTTTTCGGCCCATATTGGAAAAGTATGTCTACTAGGCCTTTTAAGGTGATAGTTCACTATAAGTGACAAAGTCCACTTCAAAGATAAGAGCTTGCAATATCGTCGCAGTAGCTCAACGGTAAAGCGTCGGCTGGACAGTTCGGAGATTCAGGGTTCGATTCCCGGTTGGGGAGGCAAAGCTCTGTACAATGGTGTCCGAACAAATCAACACTGTAGGTTAGTGCAAAGATATAGCAGATCTGATAGTGGTTTTAGAGTAGCTAGCTGCACGGCCGGGAAAGGATACCTCCTGACTCAGGAGGCACCCAAGGTCTACCATCCCGCCAAACGAACATTTATTTATGTCTTAAAAGATTACAATTGCTGAAAAATATTGTGGTTAAACAGACTGATTTACGTTATATTTGAACTTGACAAGTACGTCCATTTTTGAAAAATGAGAAAAAGGTTATTACGAATATTACGAATTATTACGAATTAGGTTATTACGAATTAGGTCCCATAGGGTTCAATGTATTTCATTTTTTCAACCCGGGTTCAACAAAAAACTAATTGGGTGATATTATTTATTTATATTCCCATAGGTCCCACAGACCGTCTGAAAAACATACTAAAATTTCATTCTGATAAAGTCAGTTATCGTGCTAACGGACAGACAGACAGACAGACGGACAGACAGACAGAATGAACAAAGTCATAAACACTGCCGTAAAAATGACTTTATCAAAATGAAATTTTAGTACGTTTTTCAGACGGTCTGTGAGACCTATGGGATTATAAATAAATAATATCACCCAATTAGTTTTTTATTGAACCCGGGTTAAAAAAATGAAATACATTGATCCCTATGGGACCTAATTTTTCAAACATTTTTTAAGCACATTTAAAATTCACAAATTGCTTCGAAATTTTCAGAAAATATTCACATTATCCCATAAAATATATAAAAAAAATTCAGTAAAATATGTTAGGTAGTTTTTTAATTAAAAATTATTTAATATAGGGAGAAAAACGAATTCAATTAAATTCTAACTTATGCGATATCCTTCAGAAAGAAAAAATAAATATATAATATAATAAATATCTTTCCAAGGGTTTAGTCATTTTGTATGAGAGAGAGGATTCACATTTTAAAATAAGTTTGGTAGATAATTTTTCACTTTTTTTAAATTTTATGTAACTCTTCATGATATACTTATTTGATGGCGTTTATAATGCACTTTCCTGCGTCCTAGAGAGTTAAAATTTGGTACAGAGCTTAAATTTGTAGAACATTTTATTCTACAGCAATTTGGTGGATCTTTAAATATAGATCCTACATTTTTTTCGAAATGGCCTGCAAATAATCCCCGTTCACTTATATAAATCATTGTTGTAATATTGTTAAAAATTCTGATGTGGACAGCACATGTCTTTCGCTGCAGACTCCTATTCACGTTCACTCATTTCTTCAATAATAATTTCAGTTTATCTGCACAAAATAACAGCCACAAGTATTTAAAATTGCATTGAATTTGCACGTAAATTTATTTGCACGTTAGTTTATCTGCACAAAATAACAGCCACAAGTATTTAAAATTACATTGAATTTGCACCTAAATTTGGTTCTCATTTGATAGATGGACTTATTGTCAAAGGTGCCGTAGCGAAATCGCAAAAAAACTAAAATATTTCAAGAACGGCTAGTCCTAGAGTAATGGGGTTAGTCTTATTCTTTTTGTTGTCAAAAATCACGTTTAAATAGGAATTTAATTGATATAATTCAGCACACGTAGTCTTTTATTTTTATAGTTAACGACTTTTGCGAGTCATTTTGCAAAAACAGACCTTTCCTTTTTCCCGAATCGTACCATAATAACCTACAAGTGATTTATATAACAAATTTTGTTAAATTTGGTATATAAATCACTTGCAGGTTATTGAAATATTATACATCAAATTGTGATAAATTTTGTCCATTAGTTTTTAGCTAGAGTGGATAAGGCAATTTATGCCGGCCATTTCGCAAAGAAGGCAGATTCTTTTATTACGAATCGTACTATAATTAAATGAACATCAGAGTTTCCCACAAAAAACTTACCTACCAAATTTTATTAAATTCGGTCCATTAGTTTTTCAGTTAGAATGAATGCAATATCCTCACAGACACACAGAATCACACACAGATACTCCCTTACACACACAGACGTACACACACAGACGTACACACACAGAGAATACATACACACGCATACACATATATTATCTGTGTATCTGTGTCTTATATGTGTATTTAAATTCCGTGCCTACACCATTGCAATAGTTGTGATTTTAAATGATCCCTAAACTTTTATTATTTCTTTAACGAAGCCTAATTTTAACTTATGCTGAATGCAAATATCTCAGCGATTGTAAGGTGAATTACATAAAAATTGCTGAATTTTTTTTACAGAAACTTATTTAGGTCTGGAGTCTGATTTTGCATAGAGAATCAAATGATTTATATTTCGATACAGTTTCAAATATTTAAGTATAATAAATTACTGTAGTACTGTGATAATGTAAAAGATATCACCACTGAATGTATCACATTTTAGAGATTTTTAAATGAAATTACATTTCAGTTGGAAAGTGTTTCATAATCAATGCTTATGGATAATTGATCTTTCTTGTTCACTTATGTAAAATCACTTATGTAAATAGCAATCACTTATGTAAACAGCAAAATATGTAGAATGAGTTGTATTAGGATTTCTGTATTTCTTTAACACAAAATAATTTAGCCCATGGAGTCTGCATAGCTGATATGAATGAAATATTCATTGATTTTACAAAAAGAAGGACAATTTTTTTCGATGAAGTTTTACGCATAGAGTTTAATTACTTGCAACTTCATGGTCTTAATTTTTAAATAAAATAAATTATTATAGTATTGTGATGAATGACATGACTGGGAAATTATTTATGAATGAAATGCTGCTTTTATCGAGAGAGTCAGGCGCGTTATTTTTTCTATGACGTCATTTGAATGCATTTCTGTTGTTTTCGATGAAGTTTTCAAATATAATAAATTATCGTATTATTATGATAATTCTAAAGATATTACCGTGGAATGTATCGCATTTTAGAGATTTTTAAACCAGGCAATTTATATTTCAATGTCGTCATTTGAATGAAGTTCATTTCTTTTAATGAAGGTTTAAGTTTTCAAATATGATAAATTAATATAGCATTGCGATAAGTTTTAAAATATTACCGAGGAATGTATTGCATTTTAGACTTTTTTAAATAAAATTGCATTGAAGTTGGAAAGTGTTTCATAATCAATGCTTTAAGCATGATTGATATTTCTTGTTATCAATTTGGCGATATTTTATTCACTTTTGGAAAATTTAAAATAATCGCCAAGTTGGCTACGTCCAGCTAAATTTCTCGCCAAGTGTTACGGACGGACGGATACAGAAATGGATTATTCTTATAGGCTACTGTTATGTTCTTTCCAAGTTATTGAACTTTCATCAATTACTCGTCATTTTCATTGATTTAGCGTCTATTTTTTTATAAATTTGGCGACATTTCCATTAATTTGACAACATTTAAAAAGTCGTAAAGTTAGCGACATTCCTCCAAAATCTCGCCAAGCGTTATGGACGGAGAAATAAATTGTTCTGATAGCAGATAAATGACTATTGGATTCCAAATACAAAAGTATATCCCAAATTATCGTTTCTCATGAATGAACCAGTTAGATCCACGAGAATGATGTTACTAAATGCATTGCATGATATTACTAATGAAAAGTGCTATTTTGTAATAGTTAATTTTTTTATTTTATATGATTTTTTGAATTTTTTTAATGAGGAAATATCTCGAGAAAAGTTCATGCTAGCGTTCTAAAATTTATGTCAATCATTTTCCAATGAAAAATTAGGTCAGACATGTCTATTTACGTAACTATATTAAAGGATTTGATTTTTTGGTGATTTTATCAAAATTTCACTCGAAAATTTAGGGGTGTTCTGAATATTCGATTGTGTATAAAAACAATAGGCTTCCAGTATTCAGGGATTGAAATTTTTTTACCAAATATCGGTCGAATAGCTCCATTCGTTCGTGATATATCGTCTCCATAGACTCACTGAGACACACACACACACACACACACACACACTCACAGACATCATCTCAAATGTTTGATTCGTGCCAGGGATGCTTGGATGATCTCCCGTTAAAAACTCGAATTCGTATTTTCGACCCCGTTACAATGCTTTCCTTATACATTTTGCTATGTATATAAGGAAAGTAAAAAAACAAATAACGTTTCAGAAACCAGACAAAATGTTTAATTATAATCATGTGGAAATCACTCGTCACAGACCTGCTGGCCGCTGTGAAGTAACCTATAAATTAGTCAAATAATAAAGAAGTGGAGACAAATGCTCACACGATTCAATAGTTTTTCACGATCTCCCGCCTTCTGGGTCCTCGCCAAATGTGAAGCTGCACCTCCCAGACCTTCGTCCGTGATGCTTGTTTGTGTTAATAAAAAACTTTGTGTGATCTCGTCTTGTGTCATTCTTTGTCCTTCTTCTGGCATCACTGGTCCTGTTTGTGGTTCGACCGAAACAGGAGGTTATGAGTAACAACAACATAGTTATTCTAGGATAAATACATTATTTATTTACAGGTTAAATATTTACAATTTTTAACGTCATTATATTCACACTGTAAATCAGCCAGACGTTTATAAACTCTGTTTAGATTCTTGCCAATGCCAAACTGTCTTCCAGGGACTGTCAGTGTCCTCATAACTGCCACCTAACTCTCTTCCATCATCACTCTCCCACTTAGATATACTACTCCGTTCCGCAAGTGCAGAGAATCCCACAGTGCTCAGTAACGTTTCATTTCAGGTAAGAAACAAGAAATTTCTTGCCAAATTGGTCTCTGGTTTTTGCGAATCAGGAGTGTCTCGCTATTTCTGTCTGCTTTGTGGTGCTCGAGGAAGTTCTGCACTCTAGGGACCTGGTGGTAAATTTGAACTATATTTGGTGATAACTTGAAGGATGGTCGCTGAAATATAGCTTCCAAACTTCATTTCAGCATAGTTAAAAAGACAACGTCTTCTCGAGAGATCATTAGCGTTTCGATGAGATGATCTCTTTTGGTGTCGAATATCCAAGTCGTTTTCTTGAAGTCGCTGAATCCATCTTGCGACCTGTCTTTAGCTGGATGGTCTGGCCTGAACGGTCTGGGTTCTCAGCCTTCTTGAAACTGAGAAGCCAGCACAGATCCATTCTTCCAAATTTTCACAACCATATGTGTATCAAAAGCGCCAACATGTTAGAATACATCGTGGGCAAATTGTCCGATTGCCCTTTATCAAAACCAGGATCCATGTTTACAATAAACAAAGCCATAAACACTTTTCAAATATGTTGTAAAGTGTTAATAAAATCAATCAATAAATTATTTAAATTCAAGCGGACCAAGTACAAAAGTGTAAAATAATTACAATCCGATTATATACAAAATTGAACGCCAACTACTTTACAGATATTTCCACAGAAACAGCAAAGAACTAGTAGGTAAATCACATGATAGATTGCTGCATCGCAGGTCAAACGGGTAACTAACGTCACAAAAAATTACGGGGCGTTTTGTGTTTGCCTAACATTTACGTTTTATCATTTTGTGATATTTAAATAAATAAGAGATTTCTTCTTGGATATTCGAAAACAGAAAGATATTCCCTGTAAATATAAACTGATTTTAAGAGTTTTTAAAAAATGCGGGAATTGCCCATTATTAACTATTACATAAGTATCATCTCTGGTAAATGGAACAAACTAGATCCTCAAAAAGGATGTTAACAAATTTGTCGCGTAATACATCACAAAAATGTAACTTCTAAAGTTAAAAATAGGTAGTTACAACTAGATAAAACTAAAGTGAAAACAAGATAGTTAAAATTTCTAAAAAACGTGCAATATATGGAGAACGGTTCATGCTAGCCATTTAATTTTTTGTCATTTATTTTCTAATGAAACATTGCATAAGAAATAGTAATTTACGTAACAATAATAAAGATTCAAATTTTTTAATGATTTAAAATGACTTTCTTTTATTTTATTTGAAAATTTAAGGGTCTGCAAAACATTCGATTGTATTTGAAGTTAATAGGCTTCAAGTATTTACCGATTGTAATATATGTAGCAAATTTCGTTTCAAACGCTCCATTCGCTTGTTAAATATTTCTTCCATAAACTCAAGGGCACACACACTAACACTCACACGCACACACTCAGTCACATGTAAGCACATACATCATCACAAAATTGTTCGAACTGAGGCCGATTGGCCAGGAGAACATGCATTGAAATACATCATTATAATAGCCCCACTGATTGTAATTGGAATTTGACAGGGAACTTTAACTAATAATCTAATTATGAAGTGGGGGATATATTTCTGTAAAAACTAATGTTTAAGAAAGCAGCAAAACGGCAATAGACAGTTTTGAGGAAACTAAACCAGTTGTAATCAATTTTCCGGTTTCAGAATAATATTTATTCTTTAAAACAAGGAAAATATAGGAGTTATACCAGCAATAGCATATAGAGATTGTCACGAATCCCTCTGTCCATGTAAGGACTGGAAAATAGGTTCTTTTTGGCCATCTTGTTTCTTCGAGACTATGCAGCTGACACAGCATCCTGTGCTGGCACAGCATCCTGTGAGATCATACGGAAGGAATTATCCGGGAGGGCAATAGCGGTGGAAGAACGGATTCTTGCTTTCTGAACTCTCATCTGAAAAGAGCAGAAAAAGGACGATAGAACTAGCTGAGCCCGAGTAGGATGCTGCATGGAAAACTGTGCTTCTGTAAATTTTGTAAATATATAAGTATAATAAATGTTGTCATGTGCTTACGTGAAAGATTAATTGATTAATTGATCAGAATAAGATTTCTTCTTTTAAACAAGGAAAATATAGGAGTTATACCAGCAATAGCATATAGAGATTGTCACGAATCCCTCTCTATCCATGTAAGGACTGGAAAATAGGTTCTTTTCGGCCATCTTGTTTCTTCGAGACTGTGCAGCTGGCACAGCATCCTGTGAGATCATATGGAAGGAATTATCCGGGATGGCAATAGCGGTGGAAGAACTGATTCTTGCTTTCTGAACTCTCATCTGAAAAGAGCAGAAAACAGGACGATGGAACGAGCTGAGTCCGGGTAATATGCTGCATAGAAAATTGTGCATCTGTAAATTTTGTAAATATATAAGTATAATAAATATTGTCATGTGCTTACATGAAAGTGTGTTGAATAACACAATTGATAAAGCTCAAAGGAAATAACCCTCGAGTTATTTCAGGCGACAAGCAATAAGTAGACGACCAACTCGTGACAGAGATTAACAGCAATTTCGTGCTTTTACTGGGGCAACTTCTCTGTTTGTTTGTGTTTTATCCAGAAAAATGAAGTTTATATTTCTTCCGAAACTGTTTGAGACTAAGACTACTATATAGGGAAATGAAGGGTAAGAGTACGCAGTCGGGTAAGAGTACGTATGGATTTTTTTCCTGTTGGCAACAATGCAAGCAAAAGCTAGTGTGATCATATCAACACATGTGTTTTCAGCTCTCTCAGAAGACCGCCATTATTATTTTAATCCTTGCTGTCTTTTATTTACAAGGTAAGATACGGTTTCCTTATGTTAGAATGTAATTTTTCTGTTAAGAAATCTTAATTTTTTGTAAATAAAGGACTAATACTGGCTTTCTAAGTAAATGTTATTATAAGGGTGTGCCGCCCTGGCGGTGAAGTGGATAGCGTCTCCCGCTGCTGTCTAGTGGGCCTGGGTTCGAATCCCGAGTAAGGCATGGGTGTTTTCTTGAGGATGAAGTCAGTCTTCGACCTTCTAGGTCCTCGCCAAATGTGAAGCTGCATCCCCCCCAGATCTTCGTCAGTGATGCTTGTTTGTGTTAATAAAAACTTTGTGATCTCGTCTTGTGTCATTCTTTGTCCTTTTTCTGGCATCACTGGTCCTGTTTGTGGTTCGACCGAAACAGGAGGTTATGAGCAACAACAACAACAACATAAGGGTTGTTCCTTTCGAACAAGGTGGCCACGTTTGAATTTAACTCTAGTGAATGCTGCTGCTATCTATGGACGATTTAGAGCAGCAATATCTCGGCGGCTAAGAGTACGTACAGACCAGATATGCGAAATCTTATCCACTCTGTAATTTGAAGCAGTCATTATAATAAAACTTTGCATATTATTTTATCATTATTATAATTATAAAAAAAACCTTTGAGATTAGGAACAATATTTTATGAATTATGGGTTTAAATTTTATAATTTTTACTATTTTTAAATATTAAAGATTATGATTTCTTAATTTTAGAAATAACGATATTTTAATTAAGAGATTTGTTCATGGACTGGCTGAAACATTTTGTCAAGCATGCTAAACCGTCTGCAGAAAACCCTATTCTGTTAAAAGCAGATAATCACACATCGCACTGTTCCCAACCTGCTATTCTGTTTTGTCGAGAGAATCATATAACGTACCTTACTCTTCCACCGCATGCGAGTCATCTGTTACAGCCATTCGATAAATGTTTCTTTGCCCCTTTGAAAGCTGAATACTCATCTGAAGCTCAGAAGTGGCTCGTACAAAATCCAGGAAAAGTAATTACCCTGTACGATATTTCAGGGATTTCTAAAAAAGCTTATAGCGCCACAGCCAGGGCCCAACTCGCAGAAAAAGCTTTCCGAGTTACAGGTATTGAGCCATACAACCCTGAAATTATAACTGAGGAATGCTATTCTCCTTCGCTAGCAATTTCAGCACCTTTGAATAGCGATTGCACAGTGGCAGTTGCACCTGAAGAGAATGAAGAGAGAGAATTGGAAATCTCACCTTCCACTTCTCAGATAGATGTCAGTATCCAGTCAATCGTGCTACTTCCTCGACACGAAAAACACGGAGCTATAATGAATAGAACATCTCAAAAGTCTGAGATTATGACTTCGTCTCCATTAAAAAATTTGTTGAGAAAAAAAGAAAATGAAAAGGTAGAATTAGAGGAAGCATAGGCCAATCGAGTTCTAACGAAAACTAAAAATGAGGACAATATTAAACAAGAAAGATCAATCATGCTTAAAGCATTGAATATGAAACACTTTCCAACTTCAATGCAATTTTATTTAAACAGGTCTAAAATGCAATACCTTCCTCGGTAATATTTTAAAACTTATCACATTACCACATTAATTTATTATATTTGAAAACTTAAAACTTCACAGAAAAAAATGAACTTCATTCCAATGACGGCATTGAAATATAAATTGCCTGGTTTAAACATCTCTAAAATGCAATACATTCCTCGGTACTAATTTTAGAATTATCATAATACTGCGATAATTTATTATATATGAAAACTTCATAGAAAACAACTGAAATTCATTCAAATGACGTCATAGAAAAAATAACACGCCTGACTCTTTCGATAAAAGCAGCATTTCATTCATAAACAATTTCCCATTCATTTGATTCATCACAATACTATAATAATTTATTTTATTTACAAATTAAAACCATTTGAGTTAAAGTAATTAAATTCTATACTTAAAACCTCATTGAAAAAAATCGTCCTTCTCTTTGTAAAATCAATGAATATTTCATTCATATCAGCTATGCAGACTCCATGGGCTAAATTATTTTGTGTTAAAGAAATACAGAAATTCTAATACAACTCATTCTACATATTTTGCTGTTTACATTTTACATAAGTGGAAAATTGGCTTCGTTGTAGAAATAATCAAATTTGGATGAGCATTTAAATTCAAATATATTGTAATTGCGTTGTTTCAGTATGTAGATGCACAGAATTTAAGCAAAAATAAAGTGGTTTTAGGACGGATACAACACTCAATAGGAATTAAAAAGATCTTTAAAAATCACGATTTTGAGACAAGATGGATGCCATATATCATTTTGAAGTGGGTCACGTGATCTTTTCATACCATGGTGAAGTGATCGCGTAATATAAGAGGATTAATTGTTATTCAAATTTATATTTAAAAAACTGCTGAATATATTTCGCTGATTTTTTTTTATAAATTTTATGGAACGATTTGAATATTGCCTAAAATTTTCGAAGCAATTTGTGAATTTTAAATCCGCTTAAAAAATGTTTGAAAAATTAGGTTCCATAGGGCTCAATGTATTTCATTTTTTCAACCCGGGTTCAATCCAAAACTAATTGGGCGATATTATTCATTTATATTCCCATAGGTCCTACATGCCGTCTTACCAACATACTAAAATTTCATTTTGATTAAGTCATTTTTACGGCTGTTATCGTACTAACGGACAAACAGACAGACAGAATGCATGAACAAAGTCATAAACACTTTTCAACTTTGTTGTAATGTGTGAAAAAGGAAAAACCCTGAAAGCAAAGAAAAAACCCATTCTGAATTTTATCGAAAACCCAGTTCCCTCAACAAGCTCGACAAACAAGGAGGAGACAATAAGACCAACTCGCGAACAATCATATGATGAAGATTGGATCCAGTGTGGATTATGTATGGAGTGGTGGCACGAGGAATGTTACACTTACGAAGGCACTGGATCATTTATACTACTACTATCATGCTACTACTATCATACTACTACTGCTAAATTTTCAGGGTGCGCACTCTTTGCCTCCCGTCCTGCGTACTCTTTCCCGCCACGCCGGATAAGAGTACGTCATTAGAGAGTACGTCGTAAGAGTACGTCGTAATGTCAATTTTAACACTTTACAACGAAGTTGAAAAGTGTTTATGACTTTGTTCATTCTGTCTGTCTGTTTGTCTGTCTGTCTGTCTGTTAGCACGATAACTGCCGTAAAAATGACATAATCAAAATGAAATTTTATTAGTTTGTTCAGGCAATCTGTAGGAACATGGGAATATAAATGAATAATATCACCCAATTAGTTTTGGATTGAACCGTGGTTGAAAAAATGAAATACATCGAACCCTAAGGGACCTAATTTTTCAAACATTTTTTAAGCGGATTCAAAATTCTCAAATTACTTCGAAAATTTTAGGTAATATTCAAATTGTTCCATAAAATATATAAAAAAAATTCGACGAAATATATTCAGAAGTTTTCTAAATAAAAATTAAAGTAATAATTACACCTCTTATAGGAAGCGATCACGTGACCCACTTAAACGAAATATAGCATCCATCTTGTCTCAAAATCGTGATTTTAAAGTTCTTTATATTTCATATTGAGGGTTGTATCCGTCCTAAAACCACTTTATTTTTGCTTCCATTATGTGCATCTACATACTGAAACAACGCAATTACAATATATTTGAGTTTAAATGATCGTCCAAATTTGATTATTTCCACAACGAAGCCTATTTTTCACTTATGTAAAATGTAAACAGCAAAATATATAGAATGAGTTGTATTATAATTACTGTATTTCTTTAACACAAAATCATTTAGCTCATGGAGTCTGCATAGCTGATATGAATAAAACATTTATTGATTTTACACCCAGAAGGACGATTTTTTTCGATGAAGTTTTAAGCATAGAATTTGATTACTTGTAGCTCCATGGTCTTAATTTTTAAATAAAATAAATAATTATAGTATTGGGATGAATGAAATGAATGGGAAATTGTTTATCAATGAAATGCTGCCTTTATAGAGTGAGCCAGGCGTGTTATTTTTTCTATGACGTCATTTGAATGAATTTCGGATGTTTTCGATGAAGTTTTCAAATATAATAAATTATCGTAGTATTATGATAATTCTAAAATTATTACCTAGGAATATATCGTATTTTAGAGATGTTTAAACCAGGCAATTTTTATTTCTGTGCCGTCATTTGAATGAAGTTTATTTCTTTCGATGAAGGTTTAAGTTTTCAAATATAATAAATTAATGTAGTATTGTGATAAGTTTTAAAATATTACCGAGGACTGTATTGCATTTATGAGATGTTTAAATAAAATTGCATTGAAGTTGGAAAGTGTTTCATAATCAATGCCTTAAGCATGATTGATTTTTCTTGTTTATTCTTTCATTCCGTAATACATTTTTTTATGAAATTACGATTTTCATTTTTTGTACCCTTCTTTCTATGTTAATAAACTATGATTCCGTATATTTTTGAGGCTCTATCTTTTCAACTCTCATTTTTATAATGAAAAATCCACTAGGTGCGTATTCTTACAATCCTTCCCCTTATTTTCTCATGCTTATTACTTAAATAATGTTAGGTAGATGCAGTTTTGTTAGAGGTAACGTTTAGTTGTGAAAATTTTTATTGCTGTAAGTTATTTCTAAATTTGCTTGAAAATTTTTTCCGATTTGGCAACTTTTCAATTAAGCCGATGTATTAGAGTGATTAAATATGATTGGTTGACAATAGAATTGGGCGGAATATGTGTAATTCAATTTTTGGTATTGCTTTCTGAGAAAAATCATTGTTTTAATGTGTAGTGTAAGACCTTTGTTGGACACACTTGCATTCTTTACATGCAGACACGTATATCAACGTTTAACTGATATTACAGCTAAATATGTTTTGAAGTAATTTTTTCACAATCATGTATTTCATTTTCGGAAGAATTTAACATTTTTAGTAACATTTTTGAACGTTAAACTCAATTCTTAATTAAAGCAAAAGCAACAAGATTAAGGACTTTAATGTTGTATGGTTTGAATCTTCTGGTTTGTATTAAGTAAATTTAACAATACCACTACACTCGTGTAAATAATCGCTTAGAATGAATTTATACACCTTGAAAATTTCTCTAATAAAAAATAAAAGGGTGTTCGTTAAATTTTGCGGTTTAACGTAAATAAAATCCCCATTTAACTTTTTGAAACTTTAAAAGGACATAACTCATGCTAATATGACTTTACGTTTCCGAAACCATTTGCATGAAATATATTTAACTTTACTAAGCTATGCAACATTGAAGGTAAAACTGAAATGAATTTCAATAAATCTATGAGACTTTCTTTCAAATGTTCCCCAAAAACCAGTAAGAAAAGCAATGTTCTTCCGTTCCGATAAGAAAACGGGAATTCCATGTCTTTTTGAGAAATAATTTATTTGTCTTAATGTGAAAGAATGGAGTTGGTTGCTCTATTTTGATATCGAAAATTTTAGAATTTTATATATTTGTTATACCTTTATTTCTTTCTTTATTTAGGTATAATATATCTCTCTCTATATATATATGTATATATATGTGTGTGTGTGTATGTATATATATATATATATATATATATATATACAGGATCGTCATGAAAAATGTCCCCGATGTATGAACCCCTAGCGACCTATCAGCTCAACCAATCGAAAGGAAATTTCAGATATTGTTATTTGAGGGTATGTGCTCGATATTGTGATAATTTCAAACAATAGAGCTCTTACGGTTGCGCGGTTGCAGTTACAGTGAAAAAATTTCGAAATTTTCGAATGGCAACACCCACTTTTGTCCTCCGCAAATTGATCAGAGCATTGAAAAACCATAAATGGCGTTGGAACGTTACAGATATGCCGAAAATTGGCGGCATAAAACATTTGCAAAGAAGAGCATTGTAAAGGGCCAATGACAACACAGGGTGGAGATGCATTGACGCACTTTACATAATTCACAGGGATAGACAGTAGAAGCACCAATCACAGAACACCATGTGCAAAGCATTGCTTGTGGAAAACCTTTAATAAGCTGTGAAGATTGTTTCTTCAATCAGGTGTTCGAACGTGCCAACAAGATGACACTTACAGGAAAACAGCGAGATGAATTGATAAACTATTTTATCTGAACGGGGAAAATGCTGCCGAAGCAGTGCGAGTTTATCGGTGAAATCATAAGCTAAGACGAGGCCCATGTTCCGTACGAACTGTATTTGATTTGGTAAAAAAATTTGAAGAAACTGGATGTACATGTGATAGACCGCGATCCGGATGACCATTTTTTCCTTTTGAAGTTGTTGCGAAAGTGCATAATACCATTGCTGCAAATCCATTACGTACTGCAAGAAGTGTTTCCCGAAATTTGGATGTACCGAAAACCACAGTCCTCAAGCCTCTGAGCTCTGTTCAGCGGATGTTTCCTTATCGATTCCAGCGCGTCCAGATGTTGCAACCTGAAGATGAGCAACATAGTGTCGACTTCGCGAAGTTTTTCCTTATCAAATATGATGAAGATAGCAGGTGGCCGCTGCGGATATTATGGACGGATGAGGCACATTTCAACTTAATTGGAAACGTAAACTCCATAAAATTCGCTCACTGGGCTGACGAAAATCCTCACGCTGTGGCACCAGTGACTTTACACGAAGTTAAATTGACTGTGACGTGCAGCATCGCAAACACATTCGTTCTCGGTCCGTACTTCTGTGAAGAGATCACTTCCAATGATATGCAAACGTGCTCCATCACATGTCCTCGGTATAAAACAATGTTGCAGAATTGTAATTCCGGAATTGCAGCAGCGAAATGTCGTTAATGGCATTGTATGGATGCAAGATGGTGCTCCTCCACACGTTGCTACATGTGTTTGACAAGTGCTGCAAAAGAACTTTGGTGATAGAGTCATCTCCCGTAACTTTACACTTTCGTGGACTCCGCGATTCCCCGACCTCACTCCGATGGATTTCTGGTTATGGGGTTATCTGAAATCTAAGGTGTACACATCAAATCCATGAGATTTCTCAGAATTGAAAGATGCCATAAAACGTGAAGTTACACAGATTCCTTCTGCGATGCTGTTCGTCATTGCTGTCAACTATCTCCCTCATGCAATGCGTTATCGTCTGCGAAGGTGGGCACGTTGAAAACTTGTAATTCCAATAAAAGTTTTTTCCCTTTCCTCTGCTGTGTTGTAATTGGTCCTTAACAATGGTCTTCTTTGCAAATGTTTCACGCCGCCAATTTTCGTCATATGTGTGTCGTTCCAACTCCATTTATGGTTTTTCAATGCGCTGATCAATTTGCGTAGGAAAAAGTGGATGTTGCCATTCAAAAATTTCGAAATTTTTTCACTGTAACCGTAACCGTGAGAGCTCTACTGTTTGAAATCATCCCAATCTCGAGCGCATACCTTCAAATAACAATATCTGAAATTTCCTTTAGATTGGCTGAGCGATTGACCGCTGGGGATTCATATATCGGAATATATATATATATTATATATATATATATATATATATATATATATATATATAATAAGAAAAAATGATATTGAAAATGGATTAATACAATTAGAAGTTGTGTGTTTACGGGGTTGTAGAGAGGTCAAGGGGGATTGCGACACCTTTCCTAGTTTAAGCATGCTTTTAATCCCAGGAACTACCCTGTACTTTAAGACTTAGATAGAGCAGCAATTGCGTTTTACTATTCCTTGGATTTTATATTTTATATTTCATTTTGATTGTACTTGAAGAATATATATATATAATACTACATACGATATCAACTAGATAAAAGTCGGATATTTTAATTCCTCTTCTGGAGGAGAGACAAAGGAGGTTCGAACAGACTATCAAGTCCCTCCTTTACCTTCTTGGTAACCTAGAAGTCTAAATCTTTGACGCGTATAGTATAGTCCACAAGACAGAATCTACCCGAAGCAAATTTTCAATTTTCTCTCCTGCGGCAAAGAAAATAGGAGAGTTTCGAAAAGTCATGACAAACCTTGCAGAAGACCCCAAGGCGAAGTCTAGGTGGGAATAATTCCACATTAATAGAATTGATCACGGGACAGAATCTAACTGAGTCAGATTTGCATTTTTTCTCCCTAAAGCTAACAAAATGTTTCAAATAGATAAAATGGGCTGAAAAATATTTTCAAACCCTCCAGAACACAACCCGATCACAAAAAATTTTAAAACTCTGCAAACTTAATGTATCAACAAGAAGTGCTCCGCAAGTAGTGTGCCACTACTTGCTGATTATAGACACAATTTACACCAGACACGGAGTTGAGATAATTATTCGACAAGTTGTCACAACTATATTATCGGCGGTGTTACTGCAGAGGGTCAGCGAACACATAACCTGTAATATCGTGGAAAGCTTCAAGGGACTTTTCCTCCAGTTACCGATGTTTAAGTTGCCAGATCAAGCACCAGACACAAATTTTAGCGACATAGAATTATTGCGAAAGAATTTTTTCATCTCCAGTTCTAATAAAAATAGATAAGCAGCCGTACTTGAAAGACCTTAACCAAGAACTTACACCTGTGTCTAAGATTGAGCCGAATATAAAACTATCATTAGAACAAGCTCGGATATATTTTGAGTTACAGATAAGACTTAATATTTGAGTCTAGTTACAGACTATGAAAGTTCTTGTTAAATTAAAAAATAGTAGTTAACTGTGAAGTCAAATTTGTAAAATATCAAGAAAGATCAATCATGCTTAAAGCATTGATTATGGAACACTTTCCAACTTCAATCCAATTCTATATTCCTATTCAACATATCTAAAATGCACTACATTCCTCGGTAATATTTTAAAACTTATCACCATACTACATTAATTTATTATATTTGAAAACTTAAACCTTCATCGAAAAAAATGAACTTCATTCAAATGACGGCATTGATATATAAATTGCCTAATTTAAACATCTCTAAAATGCGATACATTCCTCGGTAATATTTTTAAATAATCATAATACTAATCATAATACTACGATAATTTATTATATTTGAAAACTTCATCGAAAACAACTGACATTCAGTCAAATGACGTCATAGAAAAAAATAATACGCCTGGCTCTCTCTATAACAGCAGCATTTCATTCATAACATTTTCCCATTCATTTCATTAATCACAGTACTGAAATAATTTATTTTATTTAAAAACTTAAGACCATGGCGCTACAAGTAATTAAATTCTATGCTTAAAACTTCATCGAAAAAAATCGTCCTTCTCTCTGTAAAATCAATGAATATTTCATTCATATCAGATATGCAGACTCCATGAGATAAATAATTTTGCGTTAAAGAAATACAGCAATTCTTATACAACTCATCCTACATATTTTGCTGTTTATATTTTACATAAGTGGAAAATAGGCTTCGTTGTAGAAATAATGAAATTTGGATGATCATTTAAACTCAAATATATTGTAATTGCGTTGTTTCAGTATGTAGATGCACAGAATTTAAGCAAAAATAAAGCGGTTTTAGGACTGATACAACGCTCTATGAATTAAAAAGAACTTAAAAAATCACGATTTTGAGATAAGATGGATGCCATATTTCTTTTTGAGGTGGGTCAAGTGATCTTTTTATATCATGGTCACGTGATAGCTTCATATAAGAGGTGTAATTAATATTTTGATTTTTATTTAAAAAAACTACTGAATATATTTTGCTGCATTTTTTATATATATTTTATGGAATAATTTAAATATTACCTAAAATTTTCGAAGCAATTTGTGAATTTTAAATACGCTTAAAATTGTTTGAAAAATTTTTGTCCCATAGGGTTCAATGTATTTCATTTGTTCAACCCGGGTTCAATCCAAAACTAATTGGGTGATATTATTCATTTATATTCCCATAGGTCCTACAGACCGTATGAACAACATACTAAAATTTCATTTTGATTAAGTCATTTTTAAGGCAGCTATCATGCTAACGGACAGACAGTCAGACAGAATGAACAAAGTCATAAACACTTTTCAACTTTTTTGTAAAATGTTAATAAAAAGGGATTTTTCTTGTGTCATAAGGTAAAATTGTCCTTATCAAAAATTACCAGTATAGGACGTACCTATGATGCCGCCACTAAGGGTGGAGCATGTAAGCTCCCGGTTCTCAAGCTCGGACTACGAACACACAAAACATAAAGAAACACACATGCTTAATTGCTCAATTTATTCTAATATTTTACTTAATAGATATCTATTATATCTGGAGTAACTATGCTATAATTAAATCAATTATTAAAAGACACATAATACTAACAATATTACATTAATATATATATATATTTACACACATAATACTTTGACTTAAATTTCTTAAAAAAACAGTTTCCTTTAAACAAGCGATAAAGAATGGTTTTTATAGTTCAATATTTACGAACTCGTTCATATGGTATACTCATACGAACTGGTAGTCAATTATTTTGATAATCGTTAAAGGTGTGCCTTCCGTGCTAATAGTGACAATTGAAAGTTGGTTACCTTTACTCTTTGTTACGTGCATATTCGTGCCATCTCAATGATGTGGGAAAATCGTTGCACTTCGCGTACTTGCGCAGGCTACCATTCTATTGCTCACACTCTACAGACACTTTTTCACAAAAACCAAAAACATGATGCTGACTCGTTCGAAAGTTTTAAGACGACTACCAAAAACTTCAGGTGCGTCTAGGACGCTGTCGAAATTGCATCTTCTGGAAAGTTCTAGAACATTCTCTCAAACCTTTTTCTTTTCACATTGTAGTGTCGTTGTTGATTCGTTGAAGTGAAGAAGGGGATGCGCTGCTTATTTATGTTTGTATTGCCATTGGCTCCCTCCGCAGCATTTAAATAGCTCATTAGCTAGGTTGGCATCCGCAATTGGAATTTCGAAATGGCTATGTTGGCATCCGTAATTGGAATGTAACATGTAATACAAATATTGTGTTACATGATATCCCCCCTTGCAGAGAGAAAATTTCAGCACACGGTAAACATTGCACTGAATACATATGTGTACACATTGCGGCTACTGTGGAAATGTTGCTTTGATCCACTGCACATATATCTGTCACAGAAATGCAGATCACCGCATGTAAGACACACTATATTGTAACATTGACATACATATATCGGTGCATTACAACCGACATGTCACTAAAATGAAGGAACTCACTGTTCGGAAGATACACCATATCGTACTTGGTGACACATATATTGCTGTACCTGAAGAAATTATCACTGTTCGGAAGGCACACTATATTGTTACATGGAATTATCACGAGCACGGAAGACACCTTATTGTCACATGGAATTATCATGAGCACGGAAGACACCTTATTGTCACATTGAATTATCATGAGCACGGAAGACACCTTATTGTCACATGGAATTATCATGAGCACGGAAGACACCTTATTGTCACATGGAATTATCATGAGCACGGAAGACACCTTATTGTCACATTGAATTATCATGAGCATGGAAGAATGAGTCACCATCCTGTGACTTAACTTTCAAAGTTCCGGTACTTCAATATTTATATTTTCATTATGTTGCTTCGTACAGTCTCTTGTACACTTCAAATGAAGACTATATCATAATTGTTATTTGCATTTCTATTTATATACAATTTCACAACATTACATTAAACTATACACAATTCATTACCTTGATTTCTCATTTTCACAGACGTAAATAATTTTTCGACAATTTTTTAGCTGTATATATTTCTTATTTGTTACAATGAATAACATATTATATATTTTTGTGTGTATAAATCATGACTCTTTTGAACACCATATTTATATCATATTACATCGCGGCATTCAAAATATCAAATATATATACTCATTTCGCAACTCCAAACTACTGTGCATCTCATA